>JAVFBZ010103564.1:0-25184 GCA_032466195.1 Katharina tunicata | reverse complement strand
TTTTGTCCTGAAATTTATCTTTCCTCAGTTTCAATTTTGAAAACTTTGTACTCTCAAACGTCATTTTTATCAAACAACTAAGCTAAACCAAACCTAATTTTACTTCAATATAAAAATATCTTACACAAATAATTTGATATTATCTGTATTATGAACAAAGCATTGCTTTGAAACGAAAAAAAAAAAAAGGAGGAAAACAAGAAAAAAAACTTCTTTGAGCTTTATATTTTTTTGTAAAATCTTAGCCTACAGCTCAAAACAACCACAATTGGACCTTGCATTTCTTTAAGAAAAATAAGTGTATATAGCAGTTTCAAAGTTGAAATGTTGATATCTAACGATGTTCATACCATAAACTCTCTGTGATTACTTATGACCTGTCTCAGTAAGTTGTACTATTCTCAAATTCAAAAATTACGGTCACGAAAACTGGTCACCCTATGATGCAAATGGTGCAGACAACTGACGCAAGTAACTGGTCGATGAATATGTTTTGTTTTTTCGAGGAATGACATTGTCTCTGAAAAAAAATAACTACTGATTTGGTATTATTGGACATTTGAGTTTAACAGCCAAGTATTGTTTCTTTATATTTTGTTGTTGTTTCTGAGGAAAAAATAAAAATTGCAGCTGATTATAACAAGGTTGCTACGGACGCAGCCATTTTGTTTTGGACAAATTAAGTTGAGAGCACGGTTACTTTTTCGTATTATCGGCCATTCACGTGGTCATATTAAGCCAAGAATTAAAGAAAAATACATTTTTCTTCTTACAATTAAAATCATTGCATTAGAAATTGGTGCCGGACAGATTGACAGGCTACCGCTTTGAAGTACCTGTCACTCGCGCGTTTTGTGTCGGACATTGTCCGTGACCGGCTGCTTATTTCCAGGCCTGTCGTGCAAGCTAAAACTACTCACACGCATGTTAGAAGAGCACAAAAGCATATATAACAATAGTTAACTAATTTCATAAGGCATTTAGGGTCACATATATTACAGATTAAACTGTATATTTCATATATATTATAATCTATATATGAAAAATAAAGTATGCAATTTCCAAAAGCCTAAATTAAATTACAATCAGAAGTCTGGAGCTTCAACGTATTGGACAAACCAGTTTGCATGTTTCTAATCTAAACTTACCTTCCACTGACTAATGCACTTTTACACAATTATTATTGCTATACTGAAGAATTCAAACCCTCCTCTGGGCCTTCACCGACTCCGGAGATCAGAAGGCGCTGACATGCGCAACTCCTATTATTTGCCCAGAGGGAAAATGAACTCCACATATTCAAACTCAAGGTAAACTAAGGAACCGTCAGACGAATGACAGGAGCAGAAAACGAAATAAAAACAACGTATTAGACAAGCTAGTACTAACGTCAACATACCTCCAAATGAAAAACAGGATAAAAGCGAGTAATCTGCCTATCGGCTAATCCCTGCAACTCTGGTTACGTCCTCCTTGTACCAAGTGTCCTAGAGACTGTACGTCGTCCCGCAACAGTTTCATGTCTCGGAGATAATACCAGGCAAGGTCTTAGTGGAATGCCAATAACACGCCTTGATAATATCCTTCACTTCACTTAACCCCAACCGGCCAAGATGCCGCCAGAGCAGGAATCTCATGTGCCGAAACTTTAGATAGTGCACCATCAGAGTTACTAATCTGCTCGTAAGCCAAACACACAGTTTAAGAAAGCCTGGAAGCTATAGTGTTTTTTTTATATTTCCTGCTTATGATGAGCATTAAAGGGAATGAATAAGCCCCACCCTTATTGACTTCGATTTTGACATTAAGATGGCCAAGGCTCTTACTGGACACATCAAACAATCTGCCTCCATGCCCGGAGACAAAAACCCTGACAAGGCTAGGATATTAAACTTGCGAGGAGATGAATCGTCCGAACTCTGGTTCTTTGCTACAAATTCTGCCAGATTGGCAAGCAAAACTAAGGACCAACTGGGAGGGTTCCTTATCGCTCTCTCGTCCAGGGCATGAATCTCAGAAACCCACGCTGCTGAAGTGAAGGTTAATAGAAAAGCACACTTGTAGGAAACCCACTTTAAATCTGCCTTGTCCAACAACTCAAACGGCAAGCCGGACAGGAACCTGAGTACCAGTGATAAATCCCATTGGGGTAGCCTGGGAATCCTTGAGGTGTTGGAAATCTTAAAGAACCTCAACACCCGTAGTTAGCTGGATAACTCTAGTGATCGCAGTGCGATATCCATCCACCGTCGCCGGTTTAAACTGCCTATTCTGTAGAAGCTATAATAAAATATCCGCTACCTTTTAAACAGGGGCAGTGGCTGAGGAAACGCCGTGACAGTGGCAGTCACAGAACGCCTTCCACTTGGCCTGATAGACCGCTGTCGTAGATTCCACCATTCTCTTTGCTGCTTCTCGAGAAAAGCCTGTCTTAACGAGAGAATCTTGGAGCACCTGCAAACAGGTTACTGTAGCATCGCAGGATTCGAGTGAAACAGGTCCGTTCAAGGTTGGTGTAGTAAGTTTTCCCAAAGAGGCAGTTCCCTTGGAACATCCACGAGAAGTTCCAGAAGTTCCGGGAACCAGGGTCGCGCAGATCACCACGGTACTATGAGATATACCACACAATGATGAGTTGCGATCTTCAGCAGCACTACCGGTAGGATTGCTGGCGGTGGGTAGGCATAGGCTATCATCCCCGACTTATAGCCAACAAGTCCACAGCCAACGCGTTTGGATCCGGGCTTGGTGACATGTATACTGGGCCCTGATGGTTCCAACATGTCTTAAACAGGTCCACCAATGGAGTCTCCCAAACCTCTGATATACGGAGATACACTTCCAGGTATAACTGCCATTCTGTCTGGATAATCTGATTCAGCCTGGATAGATAGTCAGCTAAAACATTGAGGTATTCTGTATCAGGGAATCGTCCAACTGAAAATGGTGGATGAACGCCGCTACTGGAGCAAAAACCCAGGTGAATACCCAGGGTGACGTCGACAGGCCGAAGGGCAGAACCAGGAATTCGCACTTCCTGCGGCCCACTAGAAACCGTAGGAACTTGACAAATCGGTTGTGATTTGGGATGTGTAGGTAAGAATCTCGAATGCATTGAAGTAGTCCATTCGCCATATCTCATTGCCAAACATCTGGAAGTTAGGTGCTTTGGGCAGGAACTTCTCGTTGAGAACACACAAGTTTAGGATCATGCGTTTCTCCAGATAATCTTTCTTGGAGACCAGGAACACTGGGGTGTAGAACCTGAGAGACTGATCTTCTCGTACAGCCCCTTTGTCTAGCAAAGTCTGTACTGATGACATCAAGTGGTGAACATGATCCAATCTGTAACAGTGAGTTTGGATTACCGAGGGTTCCGGCCTGATCGGACGCCAATTCTGCCAAGAGAAGCCTAGTCTTCCTCCTAGTGGGAGAGCCGTTTCTAGTGTCAACAGAAAGGCAGACAGAGACCGATCCGGCAGGCATGCAGGCAGGGCACCCGCCTGACCCAACCCGTCATTTACTAGTCTTAGAACCTCTCACACCCCTTGAGGACTTTTAGGAAGCTCTAGCTGCATGGTGACCTGTAGTGGCTGGCTCAAACGATGGATTTGATCGCACCGGCATAGCCCACAGTTTCGGTGGGACCGTGGCACCATTGTTGAAGATGATTTCCTCTTACTGGACCTCTCTGAAGGCCTACGAAAGTTGTCCCTCTGCTTCGCCCTGCTTATTTGCTCTGTTAACGAAGTCAACACTCCATTAAACAAAGTGTCTGAAGCGGGGAGTGTCTCCTCAAAACAAGCTTGATACTATCCGGAACATAGGAAGGCATATCAGTCAGTAGATCCTTCCTGCGCTGGATAACCAAAGATGGGGTTATATAAGCTGATGACGTCATCAAATCAGCACAGAGGGATAAGAAGGCTGGGTCCTTGACATCCTGGTCACCCAACTTGCTAAGTAAATTTCCGATGGCAAATAAGAACCAATCCATATGAGAAAATATCGCAATGGATTGTCTGGCAACGTCCTCTAAGACAATTTCGTGACGAACAGACATCGAACTAGTCCGTCTAGACGTCAAATCCGCCATCGTTGATAAACGCCTCCATCTAATTTCAGGGGGTGGTGTAATGTTGTGATATAAACGATACAAATGAGCCAACAAGTCATTATACTGACGCTCCGAAGTCGAATCAAGATCTATCTCCTTGTCTTTGCTGGACCAAGCAGATCCATGAACTTGATAGGATCTGAACCTCGGTTGATCTAAGTTGAACGAAGATCAAGAGGAGGAAGTAAGAAACATGAAATGGAAATGAAGGGCTGACCCAACGACACCTGCATACGGAAACTGAACCTCCAGACCACATAGCTCCACAGGCGACGGAAACGAAAGTTTGTTAGTATCCTCTCCGGAAGTCGACGGTAAAACATAGCCAAACAGCTGACTGGAACTCGCAGGTTGAGCAGCCGAAACTGGAACACATAAGTCAAATGGGAGTTGATCCTCTTCCTGTTTACCTAATATAGCAGACGACGACACATGGAGGTCCGCGTGTTGCTTAACCCCCGGCACCGGAACTGCAGCCAAAGACTTGATACCGGAAATTTGAATCGGAACAATAGATGATGGCTGGCTACCGGAACCAGAAGTCGTCTTGGAGACATTATACACTGATCAAACAGGCACAAGAAACTCCCTCGTAACTGGAACATGACGTAAGCGATGTACTCGTTCACCTTCAGTTCTGCTTTGACCTTAACGACAGGAAACAAAGGTACCGAGGCCCTTCTAGATACCAAAGCCGGTACAGGTCTAGACATACAGCCTTAACCGCCTGCTCTGATATCACTCACTGACAACGAACTAACACCTGTTCCCTAAAATGCCCAGCCACGATACAGGAGACCCCCCCCCCGATAGAGCTTATTCTCGGAAACTCTGATCATCTAGGCAGAAACACGGCCTCACTATACAGGTACGGACAGAGGTCATCATGACCCTGAACACCAGGCCGGCCGGCATAGCCCACATTACATGATAACACCTCGTCAACCGACCAAGGCAAACATTCCTGGCATCTGATCTCCGTCGTACATAAGGCATCGCCACGACAAGCCAGGCATACCAAGTGAGGATCCCAACTAGGCTTAACTACAACCAATACACACAGACATTTGTTAATAAGGAATACTTCTCTTTTTAGCAATAGTCCAAAATTACGTCCTTCACTCTTGGAGCTGAAGAAATAATATGAGTTGCGCATGTCTGCGCCGTCCGATTTCGTGAGTTGGTGAGGGCCCAGAGGAGGGTTAACGTTTGAATTCGTCAGTATAGCAATAATAATTGCGTAAAAGTGCATTAATCAGTGGAAGTAAGTTTATTGTGTAAGATACATGTTATTTTATTTCTACCATGCTCATTTATATACTGATTGATTGATTGGTTTTAGGCCGTATTTAAGGTTATTTAACTTATATCATGACATGCCAGCCCAATGAGTGAAGAACTTTATAAGAGTTTTAAATTGATAGAACATCTACATAGCTTGGTCGTAAGAAATATTGACAGCTGATTTGCATAATTTACGTGAAAACTTACATAATTTCAAAGAATATTTTCAGCAATGCACATACGGAGGATGTATTTTGAAGTTTCATACATTTATATACGCCTTGAATGAGACAGATAACCCATAACTGCCCTTCTCTTCACTAATGGGTTTATTACTAACTCTAAACAATACTTTCTCAGGCGGTGCTTATTTTAACCCATACCTAACTATCGCAACATATGATCTTCACAATTTACATGTTACACGTATTGCCTTTTCTCGAGATGTGCCTCTAGATTAAAATTACCTGACAAGCGTTGTGGCTGCTGAGTGTCTGACCCTACTGTCTTCATCTCCCAGTAATCTCATGACTACATCGTTCAATACTCTATTCTCTATCTGCAGCTCCTGTAAACACCACAGCACACATTAAGGCACAACATAACAAACTGCGTAGTGAACCATGAACATGTACCTTAACACACCACAAGTCTATTTCTTTCTCACTTAAACTATCACTGTTCATCAAATATGTATCAAAACAGTTAGTGCAGAAGCAGAAATATTTTAATCATTGATTCATGGAGGTTTGGGTTAAAACTATGCTAAAACTCCTCTGTCAAAAAGCTTAAAGGAAAAGACAAGTGTTTTTTAACCACAGCTTATTATTGTCGACCTCTATTTATCATTCACATTCAAATGTGTCGGATTTGGAACAGCTATTCAAGCATAAGCTATACAACACAGCTATACAAACATAATTCCACATTATTGTTTGCAACAAAGGTATGCCATCCCCATGCCTGTTCTTTCATTGATGACCGGTGGATGCTTCCATAAATGCAAAGGGCGTTCCTGTTCACAGAAAACTTTGGTCTTGCATAAATGTCATGATGTTGATTAGCTGTGTATTGCGTTGAATGTTAACATCAAATCCACTTTAAATCCCTACCACTTCCCCTCAAATGGAACTCTTCATCATTATATAAACATATAATTTTTGTAAACATTTTAATCTTAAAAATTGATAGTTTGTAAAACAGTTGTTTATTTTTCCACTGAAAAAATGATATAACTGTATGTGGCCATTCCGTGGCTGAATTGGTTGACACTGGGATGCGTAACTCCTTATACTGATTGTTTGATCGGTGTTTTATACCGCGCTCAAGGGTATTTCACTTATATAACCGGGATGTATTCCAACAGTAGGCATCGACAAACAATGTGAAATCGCTTAAAGTGTTATCGCTGTTTGAAAGAAAATGTTTCTCCCGTGCTAAGAATGACAGCACGAATGTAAGCTTGTAACATGCAACTCTTTACTGGACTGCACGGCAACTATCCATTCTGTCCACCTTGTATAGACAGGAACTTTGCGAACATTAATTATAGCTTGTTGAAACTAGAACTTTTATCCATAGTCTTACTAATACTCCTGCTTGTCATATGGAATAAATACTGATCGGTGATTTTCAAGCTAATGCCTAGAAACAGACGGTTCGACAGACATAAGCATACACGAATCACAATTCAAAGTTATATCTTGTGACATGAAATATAAATACCAAGTTTGATTATAATGTGTAAGAGGTTTTAAAGTTAATTGCTGGAGGGCAATTTAGGCTTTGCCACCTGAAGGCGAACATTTAGGAAACACAATCCCAAGCTCTTGTCACATAGAACATTTAAGTCGAATACGCACCCAAAATAAGAGTTTTTAAAAAAATTCAAATTGCCTTGATTTTGCAAAGTTTGAAGTTGGTACGAACATTTCAACAAATATGTTAAATAAAATTTATTCAGTGAGTACAAAGCTTGTTTGAGCATGGAGAAATCTTGTCAACATTTGAACTCAACAAAAGGAAGGCAGGACATTTTACCTCATTAATATTCAACCGAAAGGACTCCAAGCTTTACGGCATTCATTCCAAATGTTCCGGTCGAAACAAAAATGGCAAGCAATGGTAGGTTAACTCATTGCTCTTGACAGAAGAATAACAAAACAGGTAATTTGCTAAAATCTCTTTAGGTACTGAACTGATGTCCCATAATTCTTTTCAGCCATGTTTGTTTACATACACAGTTATCTGTCCATGCTTTGTTTGCATTCAGTGACAGCACCTAATACTAATATTCTGACCAAATTTTCAGTTTAACGTTTTTTGTTTAGTTTTAAACTTTGACATACAAAGTTAGGAGTTGAATTAACGAAAAGCTTCTAATTTTTTATTCTTGAGAAAAAAATCAATAACTCATACGTTTCAGGCCTAAATATCTATATTTGGGGTGCTTATGTGACTTTAATACCAAGTTTGAATATAATCGCTCAAGCAGTTGTCTGGTTAATGCACAGAAACCAAATTTAGACTTGGCCATCAAGTGGAGCCGCCTGCAAACAAACATGTATAAAACACAATCCCAAGCTAGTGTGGTAACCCTATATGTGCAGGGTGGCGTTGTTGTGAACTTATGCCTAAATGAACAGCAGCCACAACTCACATGCAAATCGACCTGTACATCCATGACAAGACACAAATCCGCCCTAGATGCAAACACTAAAGTCATTTTTCAATGAAATAATTAACACTTCTCTAGTTCCAAATACAACAGAATTTAATGCCATTCTAAAACTACAAGTTTAAACAAAAATGGCTGGTCTCTCAGTTTCAGTGGAATTATCACAGAATTCTTTAGATATTTTAGACCATTAACCAAATATGGGTTCTTTTGAATGGAACAAAAAGATGAACTTATATCGGATGCGAATGACTAACACACCAATCTTCGTCTTTACCATTTTAGTTCACCATATTATTTGCCCTTGCAAATATAAAATGGAATATGCTTTAGATCAGATCCACCACTTTTTTTCCATGGCTTGTGCAAAAGATAAAATTTAGTTTTAAACAAAACAAAACAGAACTTTGTGGTTTCGACAAGTCTTTTCTTACCTGACAGATCTAATTGATAAAAGAACCTACCCCAATGCATTCTCCTACATCCTGGAGTTTGTAAGCAAATGATTCTAAGTATGAGATAATCTTAAAATTCACCTCACTCAATAATTCCAACAGTTCCACCTGATAACAAAAAAATGAAAACTAAATTATTTTTTGATTTTCTGTGAAATTGTGTTTTCTACTTGGGCCAAAAAAGAAAAAAAAAACATACAGACAATCTAAATCATTTAAGATATTGGTCTCTTCTAGTATTCAAGCAATTGTGGTTGTGAATGTTTGTAATTTGAAATTTTTAAATTTGTAGATGACGTACCTTGGACATTTGTGGCTCAGTCAGTAAGAGTGCCAGAACCAGATTCTCAGAATTTATCAAACAATACAAAAAATTGTGGATAATATCAAGATAAAAAGATGCTTATTGTAGTGTTTATGTGTCAGTGTTACACATGGAGAAATAAACGATTGGATTTTGGTTGGAAGTATATGGTGTACTTAAGGTTATTTCACTCATATGATGGTGTTACATCAAATCCTGTGAAGGAAATCACCCCGAGCGACGCTGGCAACACAGAAGAAACCAAAATACATTTACAGAATGAAATACTGGGTACCAAAACAAATAGGCTTCCTATTTATATGAAAGCCCCGGAGCAAACAAGGCTCTAGCTCAACCACCCACGAGAAAGAAAATTGTCCACGCCTCTACCTCCTCGAAGCCAAGATCTTGACTAGGCTCTTACAGACTGAGCAACAGAGGCTGGGAATCCTCTACAGGAACACTGACTCACAGACACCATACAAATGTCTTTATTATATTCTTGTATAAATGTAGAGAAAGAAAATTTTGCTTGCATCCACCGGGATTCGAACCCATGAGTTACAGAGGCTTATATAAATGAATATAAATGTAGTGAAAGACAAATGTTCTTGTCTATATATTTGCCAAGAGTACTCATGCTGGCATTGGGATATCCATAAATTAAAAGCGATAAATCATCTCAGGCGCCAGATAAATAGATGCAAGTTTCTCGAGAGGATCATAATCTTGAGTTATATGGGTGACTTACAAGAAAAAAGGTAGCATTTTTTTTCAAAATGCATGATTTCATAATGTGCAGCTATTGAAGAAATCAGGTTTTGTCTGATAATAATAAAGTGTTGGCTGTGTAAAGCCTAAGAGGATTTTTGGTTTCTCTAACATATTGTTTCAGATACTTTTGATGAACACCATATTTTTGGAATCACAGTGCAAAACATAGACCAAACTATTAACATAACTAGTCTGATTCCCTATGAAGAAGGTGAAACCTAGCTGGTATGCAATAGTCTAGCTTAATCTAGTCTAAGAAGGTCAAACCTAGTTGGTATGCAGTAGTCTAGCTTACATCTAGTCTTCATACATTTGGGAGACCTGCCTGACAATATTACAGAGAATTGTTGTGCTTCTGTACTGATTCTGCAACCTATATTTTAACAGGTTCAGTTTTCTGAGGGTAACAGATTTTCATGTAGAACCAAGGCCTTAAGGAGAACATAGGGTAGGTAGCGAGAGTGATACTACTCCTACCTATGAAATCTGATCATTTGAGATTAAATAGTAACCTTAAAAAAGCGAATGAAAAAGAGAAGCTTATAAGGTTAATACACTTTAACTTTGTATCCATTGGGTTTCAACTTGGAAACACTTAAAGACTCAAATATATACATTATTCCTTTTGTATTCCAATATGACCAGCCCAGCACCTGGTTTACTAGTCATCTTATACATGAACATCAAAACTTGTACCAAAAATGTTTTAAACTCTCTCTAAAGGACCGTTTGTCAGATAACTGTCATTACCCCTAACTTCTAGAATAATGTGTTAAGTTTTTGGTCTAAATGATATGCTTTGTTGTTGTTCACCATTTAACTGTTATTAGCTTTTTTCCAGATTCCTGTAGGTTATCCATAACAATTCGAGATTAAGTTATATCCGGAACCTGTCTCTGAGAATTCATCTAGAAAAAGAGTTTTTCAAGCAATAACATTTTAATAGAGATATCCCTGTACCAGTGTGATCACTCTTGACAAACATTGACAAATGTCAGCATATTTGTGGCCATTTTGTTTTTTTGTTTACCTTTACTAGCCAATAGGGGTTATATTGTAGCTCTAGTAGCTTAAGCAGAGTCTTCAAGGCTCTGTGACACAGGCTACTCCGTAGTAAATCACCTAAACACAATCTGAAAGCCACTAATCCCGTCCGTGCAGCAACACTTGAGTCATCCTCAATTATATTCATCATCAGTATCATTAAATAATCCAACGTCATAGCTTCAACACAGTGCGATCAATATATAAATTAGGATATACATGTAAACATATTTCATAAGAATGCAACTTCATATATTCTCATTACCTTATGTACTTTTGTAAACAATAGTACAGAAACAAAACTGATATGCCAGTTGCACTTTTCTGCAAAAGCTCTATATTGACTGAAACACTGAGGTTCTTGATAGAAAGCTTCTACGTGGATTCTATTCTTGGCATCGACTGCTTGACTTATCTGTCCTGATGTATGGACTAAATAACTAGAAGGCAATCATGGATTGTTAAAATGTATAATTTAAGGCAGTCCACTCAGCTCCATCACTAATTTTTTCAAATCTGTCTATTTTTATTTTATTATCAATTTCACATTTCCATATTGAAAAGAATGTAGACATTAGATTTTGAAGTGATATTAGATAGAAACAGATATGGCCCAAATTACAGCGGAAATCGTGATAGACAGCTATTTTGCATCAACCATGAATTAAATGTTGAGACATAGTTTTATGTTACAAGTCAACAGTGTTCAATCCAACTTTTTAAGCAAAATGTTAAATAACTACAAATATATGCCCAGGGCAGACAATTTTGCTGATCAGCTTGTTTTTACACTGCACATCTTTGTGAAAAAGTACAACAAAAACAAGCTTATTGATAAAATTCGATTAAAAATTATGTGGCAGAAGATAAACACTTGACATACTCACTGTATTTACAAATGTCAAGAACTTTTTTTTTCTGCTAAATAAATTAGTTAAATATTGCTTTGTTAAATTACCTGGCACCTGGGAGGCATTTAGTGACTGCAGCCAGTGAGTATAGCTGCCTCCCCCACACAGATGAGCTGCCTGTATGTAGTTTCCTATAATGAGAGCAGTCTGGCCCTTTAGCTGGGGGTCAGGGTGACCAGCATACAGTAACAGGTCCTGTAGAGTCTGACTTTCTAACAACAAAAAAGTTAGATAAGACCATTAAGAAGTGCTATAGTGAGCACAGCTAATGTGCAACATACGACCTTCGCCTAAGAATTACGATTTTGCGGCCATTATAGTATTATGAAAATCTATTAATAAGTTAAAGGGTTATGGCCAGGAACAGATCCATACAAATGAATGAACTCAGAACACAGAACATTTACAAAACAAAAACATGACACTACAAGAAATTGCATTCCTAATGGCTCTAGTAGCCCAGAAGGGACCAGGGCACACAAGCCTCCTGTCAAAACACCAGTGAGACAAGTGGTTATTTCACTCGTATGTTGGTCAAGGCATCCTAGATGTCAGTTTTAATCCCAGCTATTCAGGGTAAAACATTATTTTAAACACCATCATCAAATGTTAAAAACCGAATATAGAGCATTTTCTGAAGTAAATACTAGCCAGAGGCCGAGTTTGAATCCAGTCGAAGGCAAGCAAAATTAGCTTTTTCTCATTTATGAAAAATATATCATTAACAGAATGTTAACAAAATTAATTCTCCTTTAAACACGGAACGTATTTCTGTGCATACTTTCAATGTCGTCAAAACAGAAGCACGTTTCACTTTTTGGGAGACAGTAATCCACCTTGTAGTAAGTTTGTATACATTTTATCCCGTACTATTCACAATTAACTTTGTGTTGATGTTTTCTCTTCAAATTTCTGCTTCAAAATGAAGAATCTCCAAGTATATGTTTAATCAGCTGACACAAAATGGCTGTATCCATAGTTACCATAAATCCTCAACAAATTTTACCCCTTACCAATTAACAAACAACATGGTATGCAAAGGTTAAGCAGTATAAAAACACAATCTTGAGTTCAGACTTGAAACTACCGGAAAATTTATAAATAATTTGAATGTTTCTAAACTAAACTTACCTTCCACTGACTAATGCACTTTTAAGCAATTATTATTGCTATACTGAAGAATTCAAAAGTTAACCCTCCTCTGGGCCCTCACCGACTCGCGTGATCGGACCGCGCGGTCATGCGCAAATCCTATTATAACTTCAACAGAAATAAGTAGGGAGGACAGGCAGGCTATTACCGTCAGTGGAAGGTAAGTTTAGTTTAGAAACATGCAAATTATTTATAAATTTGTCAAGTGTTTCTTACACAATAAACTTACATCCACTGACACTAGTTATACCACACAGGAGATGGGCAGAGCTAGCTAACATACCAAGGCGAGATGAGCCCAGAGGGAAAACGAACTCCCGTCATTCGAACTCAAGGTACACTATGGGACCGTCAGACGAACGAAAAGAGCAAAAAACGAAAGAAAACACAATGTATCAGACAAGCTATAGTACTAACGTCAACATACCTCCCAATTAAAAACAGGATAAAAAACGAGTAATCCGCATAGAACCTGGTAACCGCCTGTGCTACTACCAAGGGGCCTAGAAACTGAACGTCATCCCGCAACAGAGTCATGTCTCAGAGATAATACGAGACGAAGATCGTAGTAGAAGGCCAATAGTACGCCTTGATAATATCCTTCACTGATTGATTAGCCCAAACCGGTCACTATGCTGCCAGAGCACGAATCTCATGCGCCGAAACTTTATATAGTGCACCATCAGAGTTACTAACCCGCTCGTAAGCCAAACACACAGTTTAAGGAAGCCAGGAAGCTATAGTGTTGTTAGATATTTCCTGCTTATGCTGAGCATTTAAGGGAATGAATAAGAGCCCTTATTGACTGAGATTTGGAAATGTACATGACCAAGGCTCTTAGTGGACACATCAAACAATCTGCCTCCAAGCCTTTGGTTGATCCAACCTGAACGAAGTGCCGGAGGAGGAAATGCAGAACAAGGACATGGTAGAAGACTCTAGATTCTACGAACAACCGGAAGATCCTTCAAACGCCAAATCCAGACTTTCCACAAGCCTATTAACTGCATCCGACGGTGGAAGAGAGGAACAGTGATGAGTGATGAGACAAATGTCTAAATCTAATCTCAGGGGGCACTGTCATGTTGGGAAATAAACAATACCAATAACCGGAAGTGATGGGTCAACAACAGGAACACTGGACAGCCTGGGGGAACGCACTTCCGGAACAGGCTTGAGAAGAGTACTGGAATCCAGTACAGGCACTGTATCAAGAACGGAAGTGACAGGAACCCTGTGAGCAGGAAACTGAGGGCTAGCCAGAACCGGCAATCTGGGAAGCGGAACCGGAAACGCGGGCCTAGAGCTGAGGGAAAGTCCGGAAGGAGACTGGAACTCGGAACCACAACTACTCGGAACGTCGATGGCAAAACAGAAGGTCTAAGACGACGCAGACCAGAAGTGCTGGAAGACGCAGCCGTCCAAGCCAAATCTGGAAGAGGCCGGAGCTGAGAGACAAACAACAGGCCAGAAATTGTAGACTGAAGCGACAAAACCGGCACACAGAAATCCAGGGGAAGCTGAATCTCCTGACCACCTAGCGCCGCAGGAATGAGAAACGGACGACCACCAGGAACTTCTTTGGAAGCCTTCGAGAAAACTGAAACAAACAGCTGACCAGAACTCCCAGGTTGAGCAGACAAAAGCAGATCCACTTCCTGTCTACCTAGCAGGCGACGACAGAGGAAGTCTGCATGTTGCGTAACCACCGAACCAGGCCTGCAGATGTTGACTGGATACCGGAAGCGGAAGAGCAGGAAAGGGCTGTCGTCCTGGTGACTTCAAAACCTGAACTAATAGGCACAGGAAACTCCAAAACCGCATCAACAATACTCGTAGACGGAAAACGTCGGCAGGATGCGTAAACTCTTTCGCCCTCGGACCAGCTTTGACGTTGATGACAGGAACTGACGACACGACAGCCCTTTTTGAGGCCAAATTTGTCACAGGCCTAAATCGCCGATCTGACATCACTCACCAACAGCGATCTAAAACCTGTAGGAAAAACAGAAACATCGACACAAGACGAAAAATGACAGGCCAAGATAAAGGTGACCCCCTATATAGTTAGTGCTCTGAAACTGATGATCTAGACTGAGAAACGGCTTCACTATACAATTCGTTGTGCCCTTGAGGAACAGGCTGGCCGGCATAGTCCAAGTAACAAGTTGAAACCTCGTCACCCAGGACAGACATTCCTGTCATGTGATCTCCGTCATACATAAGGCATGGCCACGACAAGACAGGCCTACCGAGTGACGATCCCAACTAGGTTTGAATACGCCACAACGAATACACAAATATATCTTAATGAGGGATACTTCTCTTATTTTTAGCAATAGCAATATTACATCCTTCAAGAATGAGGCTGAAGAAATAATAGGATTTGCACATGACCGCGTGGTCTGATCACGTGAATCAATGAGGGCCAAGAGGAGAGTTAACGTTTTAATTCTTCAGTAAAAGCCCATTGGTCAGTGGAAGTAACTTTATTGTGTAAGAAACTATAAGTTTTAGTTCCAAATACAAATAAATTAAATTATTCAATAAATTACTTAAAACTTAAGGTCGAATTTGTTGAGAGTACATTGCCGTAATCAGTCAAATTTTCTATTATTTCTTTCAAACTACCACACGATTCATAGAAAACAATACGTTGCTGGTAAAACCAAATGCGCATATGTACTAAATCAGTTATTTTATTCAGATGCATTGTCAATTCTCCAGTGTCGGCTATGTGAACAAGTTTTCAGTGTCCCTATTTACTGTTGTTGTACACAAATGGCATCAACTAATCTATTGGTCAAGCGCCTTAACACATTAGATTTACCTAAATCTCCCTCCTTAAACAAGCTTTGATGCAGGATGGATGGATACTTGCTGGTTATGCTTGCCATACAGCTCAGAGCCAAAGACTTGCTACTAATTCTCACAGATTTATCTGAGAGTAACTGTCCTTCAGTACCCGCCAATAAAAACTGCACACTCAGTAATCTGCTACAGTATAGGAATGGAACTTGACCATCACAGTAAGAACCAATCGGTTCCAGGTTTTGTGACGTTGAAGTGCCAAGTGATGGAGAGAACGGTTCAGGGTTTCCTCTGAATTTTGGGTTACCATTGAGGTCATCACCCTGTCCTATAGAGGGGACTCGTTTAGGGCTCAGGCTCCTTATACTGATTAGTGTATCTTGACTACAACTGTGTGCGAGCTGAGACTTCTCTGAAAGCTCTGATATTTCACCCATTTCCCCAATATCCAGATTAGAGTAGCTTGGTTGGATAGAGGCAAAGTGAGGTGCATCCTGAGGCTGGTTCTCCTCCTCCAGACTAACTTCACTGGCCACTCTCTTCATCTCTATAGTATCTGTATTACCATCAGCGGCTAGAGTTAACACATCCTTCTCAGTAGATCCCCCCTGTCCGATATCTATCATTTCATCTACATCATCAACTAATTCTTTATCTTCATCTGTACCAGTTAATGCATCTAAGGCACCTTTAAACAGACACAATGTACGGTATCACTGTTACATGTGAGGTGATTAGAAAAAAAACTGACACTTTTTTTTTGGCACTTTTGTTTGTTTTAAAGTTCTTTATTGCACTGATATTTAAAATATATAATTCTTTGCCAATAATAGAACACACAACAGTAAATACATAAAACATAATTACAAAAATCAAAACTTCCAAAATGAACTTATTTGGTTATCAAGGTAAATGGCAACAGTGCAAGAAATTTTAAATTTTAAACTATATACACTTAGTAGAGGTCGCATTCTCAAACAGTTTAATAGTGAAAATCCTGCAGGCTTAAAACTACACAAATATATTTATGTTCATTCTATACATGATTAAGACAGAAATGACTGTATCCAAACATTGTTTACAAATTTAACAGTTTTAAAGAAACTGCCAAACTTGATCAACTATTGTTTACTTGTCAATTTCACGCAAGCAATTAAACTGAACCATATCACCTCAAATTATTTCTTCTTTCATTGGGCTTTTTGCGCTATACAAAGATTATCTCACTCACATGATGGTGTGGCAGCCAACTGGGTGAAGGAACCACCCTCAACAACATTGGCAACAGACAAGTTTGCCACGTGACCAGGACAGGACACAAAACATGACACCACAACAAAACAGTTTCAGGATACCCCTTACCTGAGAGAGTCACAAGAAGCTCCAGCAAACCAACCCCTATCACTTAAGAAAACGTCTCAAGATTAAGTATAGAACGAACTGATATGAATTTTCCTAGATATATACACACAAGTGTAGCCCTTATAATTCATCAGGGTTTCTGTCTTGCTTAACAATCAGCGTATGTTTGAATCTATTTGATCTTTAACATCATACTTCAGGGTATTTTGTATATATGACAACACTGCACTGTCAATGTTAGAAGGTAAAACAAGAAGACAACTGTCAAAATCATCTAGCACACTTTCAATAACTGTTTTTATCATTTTGAAATCCATAAAACATTTGGGTACATACATGTATGAGAAGGAATATTTATGTTCATTCTATACATGATTAAGACAGAAATGACTATCCAAAAATTGTGCGTAGAGTTACAAAGACATTCATATCCATAACACTGTGTTACTCTTTTGATTATCAACAGATTGCAAATTCCACTCGGAGACAAATTCAAATGTACTTCTCATATGTATCCACAACAACAAAGTAAATATATTCATGAATGTCAAAACTAAAATAACTCAAACCCGCCTTCAGATGTGGCTCTTCCCTCATGTTTAATCTGCTCTTCAAATATGGTGGATTCTGTGACAGAGTGGGGCTGAGTCAGAAGCTCAAGAAGCTGTGGATGTGGTCGACGCAGTAATTGCTGAAGAGCTTCTAATGATGCTGTGACTACATTGTGGTCTGTGTGACTTGTATGAAACAGCAACAACTCATACATCTGGTGACAATAAAAAAAGCAAAGACGATGATGTGAGACTATTTTCATCAAACCTCATACAACAAAACCCACCCTCAATTTTAAGTATGGCATTTAGCACAAATCCCTAACAAATAATCTTTTAGTATTACTTGCAGGGGCATATAATATTGATTATCACTTCAGAAATGTACATGTAGCACAGATAAAAAGTGAAACTGTCCTGAAAGATAGTATCATTCACTGTAAGCACTTGTGTTATATTATGCAATGGTGTAGCTACAACGATGATAAAAGTCAGCATTGTTTGGCAGCGCAAGTTTTAAAGCACAAAACCTGTTACAAAGGTAATAATTGGCACTTGAGCTGTCGCCAAGACAGCCACTGGAACAATAGATACCAAGTCAAGCTAAGGTAACAAGTTTAATCACCCTGAAAATTTCTTACGGTTCCAAGTTATACTCTTTATGTAATAAGTTATACTCGTGGGCATAAACGGATACTTCTGAAAGTCTTATGGGTCTGTCCTTAACTTTGATACCTATCATTGACACTTACACCCCTAGAAATACTTCACAAGTAATATGATTCCCACGCTGAGTTTGAAATCCATGAATATCCATAGTCCCAGATCAATGATAGCCACCCAATGCTAGCAATTTATGTGATCAAAGTGGAAGACTTGGCTGATTACATATACAAGCAAATCTTAAACTTTGTAAACGAAGTCAGTTGCACGTGTGCCAGAATTTATTAATGTAAAAAGTTAAACCCAAATTTGCGTCTACTATACTAAATGGTCATGATTACTCAATCCATGTCCCAAGCAATGCAGTTGACAACCACAAGGACTTCCTGGAGAACCAGGGAGTGACCCTGAAATTCTCATTCTGTCAGTCCATGCTGACACACGCCGTGCAAAGAAATTTTAAATAAACCATGTTAACTGGGTGAGTTTGGTTGTAAATCGACAAACTCATTTTAGCACAGAACATTACCTTCACTGATGTGATAAATGTATAAAACTACAAGTACTTTATTGATTGACAGTCAAACATTAATTGTTTGTTTGTTTGATTTGGGTTTTATGCCACACTTTATGTTACATGTATTTCAAACATATGACTGCGTACCAGCCCAAAGGGTGATGGAAACCACCCCTAAACGAAACCACAATATATTTACTGGATGAAAACACGGAACACAACAAATCGGCTTCTGGATGCTCCGTAGCTTAGAGGGCACAAGGGAACAGGAGTCTGTGAAAGGAAAGTAACTATCTGAAATATACCAAAGTGTTGATATTCCCGGACAGTATGACTGATGATTGTGTCGCGGCTCAGAATACTTATTTAGAAAAGTTTGCAACAAATCAAATGACCCACCAGTCCACTTATTGTTATTTATTTCAAATATTGCCACAAAGATTTATGAAAATTGTAAAGAAAAGTAAATTGACGAATGAGCAAGGATATATTAGTGTCTTTGAAAGTGCCTGTCATCTTGCACATTAACCCCTCCAAGATGAACAGTCTTTTCTTGCTGCACCCTGCCCAGGAACTCAACAGATGTGATAATGAATGCTCATCGTAGCTTGTACATCAATTCGCTTGACATGCCCAAGTTAGTAATTATGTAGAAATTGTGTAATATTTACGTCAAACTATTTGATCCAGTTTGAAAAAGGCAGTAAAATGATTTCAAAGTATAATGCTTACTTTGTTGCCATATGTAGCTGAGCAATTTTCATTCACTCGCAAATATTCTGTTTTCCTTTTCCAAAGTCTTTTGGAAATACATTTAAAATATGCTTAGCTATTGTGGATTGCGGTTTTTAAATGTCATTTTGATATTAAAGCTTCAACTATTCTAGTGATTGCTTTGTAGACTCCTTACGGAGAACCATTGCTGGTAGGCTGATCATACATCACTGTTTTTCAGAGACACTCGCTAATTTTGGTATACTTTTTCCCAGGATGTATCTGTACTGAGAAATGTTCCCATTTTTTTCTTCTCAAAAGGAGAAGATTTGTATTTTTTTTTAGTAAAATTGTCACTTCAGAACTCAAGGTTGAAGTAACAAACTTGAAATATGAAGAGATACCAGGCATGACATAACAGTATGTTGTTTCCTCTTCAACGTTAGAAATACCCAATTCCTTTTCAGCTTCAACCATTTTATAAAATTACTATGTTATTCATAGCAGCATCTGTTCATTACAGTATCGATTAGTGACAGAAGTATCTCTCATATTTTTATTTAATTGTTTTTCAATCTTGAAGAAAGTGAACGTTATGTAAAGACATTGTCTTCAAAACCACTTGCTTCTTGTGCGAATTCCAGAACAGTCAGATGCGAGATCTTCCCAAGGGGTGGTTTGTGATTAAAATTGTATGTTTTCCGTGAGGAGTAACTTAGTAAGGGTATGTAGAAAAGGGATATTTCTTTCAGAATCGTCATTCCTTCAAAACAATAACATTTATTTGCAATGTTTGAAAGCCATCGGCACGTTTGCATATTATATAGGGTTCAATTTTCGTGAGCGTGATTTTTTTGATCGAATTTCAGAATTTTTCAACTTAATATTGCAGGCCATAAGTAAAAGAGAGATTTAACAGAATGAATATCATTAGATATCAACCTGTAAACTGTGCAATTGCGATATACACATATATTTTTGACAGAAATGCAACTTCATTTTGTGCTTGTTTTGAGCTGTAGGATTTGAAGAACTCCAAAGTTAAATAAAATTCTCATAGCTCCAAATTTTCACTACTCTGCATGTCTGCAGGCATACTGCTAGCTAAGCCAAGGCGTAACATATGATCAACTCTCAAAAGTACCTGTGTCTTCAAATTGCTTAAATATTTACTGTTTAGGACATAGGAGATTGTCCAGTACTGATGTTTTTTTTATTATTATTATTTTCCTATGCAATGATCTGCATGTAAAGGCTCACAAGCATGGTCCTAGGAATAGGACAAACATTGGACAAGTTATTAACTGAATTGGGTATAATAATTTACTTTTTTTATTTGCTTGGTGTCCATAACACCATGCTTGACATTAATCACCAATGAAATAAATAAATAAATTTAACACCATGCCCAAGATTTTTGTCACTTTCATCATTGATGACAGTAAGTATTACTGTGAAAGGTTAACTGGGCAGAAGTATAATTTTCCAGAACAAGTTAACCTAGGACAAACACAGGTATCCCTAAATCCCATCTTGCATATAAACCTAGTTTTAGGCTAACCAGACAAATTTTAGAGGACTGATTTTGAGGCTACCTGAGAAACCCTTAGAGCACAGGCTTGGACATGTTGGTGAAATTGAGGAAGTTTGTTGCAGAGAAAAAAAAATCACTAGAGTGGTGACAAACTTTTTCTTAACACAGCTATTTTGACCTTGCCATGACCCCACGATCCTGAAATTTGAGCATGTTTCATGCATGTGAAGTTTGATAAAAATAAGCACATTTTTCAACCAATTTTGATGAGACGTCATACAATGATAAAGAAAGAAAAATCGCTTCAACAAGTTCAAAGTTCAAGGTCACTGTTACTATGAATAGATATTAATTTTACATTTTCTTGCAAATCTAAAATTGACAAAGTTGTAAGACAATGACATTCTTTTTCTAAAAATCTAAAAACTATAATGACTTTAACCGTGACCCTATGATCCTGACATTCACCCTTGTTCAAGATATTATCTTACTAGACATGGTAGTGAAGTTTTACAAAAATTACCAAGGAATAAAGACGTGATTAAGGGAAACAAGAAAATGTAAAATAAATATCTTTTCATAGTAACAGTGACCTTGAACTTTAAACTTGTTCAAGCCATTTTCTTGCTTTGTAATTGTATGACGTCTCATCAAAATTGGTTGAAAAATAAAGACTCCACAGTAATGACGACTGTGCAACACCTAACATTGCAACCTCTTACAAATAATGCTTTATTCTTTAAAAAATAACACATACGCCATAATTTTAGCATAGATGTCCAGATACAGGTTTTATACATTTCATCAAGATTATTTACTTTTTGCTTATTATCCTGTGTTTTTCAATTTTAATATCCTGATATACAAGTACATGTATTATGACACATAATCAAAAGTAAGAGATGATGAATACCTGTAAAAGCTGCCGCACACCGACTTTAGCTTCTTGTTCTGACCTCATCACACCAAAGCTACCCTTCAACCCCTCCTCCCTCACATCAGGGCTGACGACCAGTGGCAAGAGGTACCGTAAACACTGTATTACTCCCAGTAGCCTGGGAACTTCATATATGTGACTGGCTGGTAATACAGACCCTGGATAACAAATACACCAAATTTCATTAAAATATCTACTTGCAAAAAACCCCACTCAGTCACATGCTAAAGGCTAAATCACTTGTTGCTTCAAGACAGTAAAATTCTTGAGAAGTCTCCATGGGTTTGTTCCATTGTGTGATTGGTGTTTAACGTCGTACTCAAGATTATTTCACCTATATAACGACTTTGTGTTGCCGGAGTATGATTGAAAATTGGGAAGAAACCTCGTAAAAACCACCCCGGCAACCACCGGAAAACTTCCCTTATATACAGTACACCAATAAAGTAACCTAAACGAATGCCTGCAAGATGCGCGCACGTTGCGCACAGGGTGCTCATACGTTGCTCGCAAGCAATTTTCATTTTTTTGTGTATGGGGGTTTAACTTTCATATAAATGCAGTTCTTTCAACAGGAAAAAGCTCAACATGAGCAAAGAGTTAATCTTTTTGAAGCTAGGTAAGCTCTTATTTTTATTTCCTTATCACAAATGGTATACATGTTTTTGGAAGTATTTATGCATCCAGGAATGAAGTTTTCATACTTACATAAATAGAAACATACAGTACACGTTACCAATTTACTGTTTTCACAGAAAAAAATAATTTTCACTCAAAACAATAAATCTATTAAAATTTGTTTGAATACAGACCCACATTCTTTTTTTAAGCGCTGCTACAACAAACCCACACGATATCATTCCCGTACAGAGCAGCATATATGCGATCTGCACAAAAATCCAAATTGTCTAGGATGTATCCAGTATAAATGATATCATTGTAATTATCTATTCATAGTGTTGTGACAAGAACTACTCATTCTAGTATGACACTGAAGATTTATATTATCGTTATAATAAGCCCTAATTTCCATTGAATGTATGTATTTAAAGTATTGTTCTTGCAAGAGTTATCGCCCACAATGAAGTTATTTGATGCAAAGTGATCCAGTCTAGATGCAATTTTTTCAAGATTAAACCCTTATTTTTGATGTTAAGATACACTTTTCATTGCATATGCTTCAATACAGGTGTTTGTTATTATCTGTTCATGTCATATAAGTGCTGCAAACAATTGTCAAAGTTATGGACATTTATTTATGTAATTGAATCTGCATTTAAATAAAATAAAAATATATATCCACCAGATCGTAATGTTATTCTACTTAGCCAGGGCTTTGAACCACCTTTTATATGCAGAGAAAGGTGACAAGTGTCAATTTGATTGAACAAAACAACACTGTTCAATCTTGTGGAAGGAGTTATGTCTCTTGCTCTGTCAGCTGTGATTTACAAAATCTACAGTGAGTTTTAATAACTCACTTGTTTGACACTCTCTCTTTCCCTAAGAAGCTGTATTTTCTCTGTGTGAAGAAAATGGGGACAGGCAAATTAATCTATAAATCAATAAAGTGGACACAATGATGAAAAATAACATCAGAACTTCCT
This sequence comes from Katharina tunicata, assembly GCA_032466195.1. Classification (NCBI taxonomy): domain Eukaryota; kingdom Metazoa; phylum Mollusca; class Polyplacophora; order Chitonida; family Mopaliidae; genus Katharina; species Katharina tunicata. The sequence goes on along the minus strand of JAVFBZ010103564.1, from coordinate 1,770 downwards.
CACCATATTTTGCTTTAAATATATAGCTGGTATGAATTTTACTTAGTATAAAATATTTTATGTTTGGTTGAAACATATTTTTTTTATCATTTTATTGTTACACGTTTATTGTTAGTAACGTATTTTTGTTAATTGCATTGTTAATTTATGGAGATGACCATTTATTTAAATAAAAAACGTTATTTAGTTAGTTATATATTAACACATTCGTTACTACTAGCAGCTCTCGCTACTTAAGCCAGTGTAAAGCTTCCAACTTGAGCAGAAATTAACAATTTCGTAAAAAAAATCGATTTCTAGATTTTAACATTATCTAGTAGTTAAAGCATCAAACTACTGTATAAATAACTTTTTTTTGTCAATTTGACCGTTGAAAAACTGAAATATCTCACTTTATTTGAAGTATGTCTGTTTGTTTTGACATAAATTGTCCACACACATTTAAAATATCGCTAGATCCACCTTAATCGTTCGCGAGTTGAAAACAACTGCCATTCACGTACCATATATCGTTCGAAAGCTTGATATGTGGAGTGTTGTGTTGTAACAGTTGATTTGGGTCAATCTGGTGCGTTTCAGTTCTGGAACGGAGATTTTAAACTTGTGATTTGATACTGAAATACCCTTATACGGCAAACAGGTTTCTTGGCGAATTTTCCTGAATATTCCCATATATGGATGACTACGTCATCTCCGTACACTAACTTCATGTAAATATCCTGACGGAGATGAACGAGTGACTTAGGAGCCTGGCAACAACACGCATGCATACTTAGTAACTCCCTTAATAACATGCGGGAATTGGAGTGTGACAGATCATTTCGTTCTTCTTGTGAAATGTGAACTGTAATCGCGATTCTATTAAATAAATTATTTCTTTTACCAACCACAAGAATAAATATCGCAACGATAACAACAAGTACAGCTTATAATCAACCACAGAAGTTGATTTTTAAGGTATTTTATTTTATCTCACAGAAAGTAACGAAGGTCCAGCTAATCGCAGATGTCAAACTGCTGTCATCATTGTATGGATTACAAATAAAATGTTATTTTAGTTTATCAAAGTTCTGAATTATGTGGTACGAAATATTCTCTGTTCTTCAATTGTCAAGTCTGACCCGGTTTCATTTAAATTATAAAATATAAGCCAAGCACTTTGATGTTTTCAGGCCAAATTGATATAATAAAGTCTTGTTGTTTTGACAGCTGTTAGTGAAAATAACCAAGAACTATTGGAAAAACTATATGATTGATTTTTTTTTTTTCAACGATATTTCACTGGTATGGTAATATTAAGTCTGTATGTAGAACAGTTTAGTTGCACTACAGGCCTCTCGTTTAAAGGCGGGGATTGCACTCCCGCGCCTAAGCGCACCTGAAGCAAGCGTGTGCTGTTGGTCCGAACGGGGTTATGCCATAGTCGTGCAAACTCAGTTTAGGACAACCGATTTATAGGTTTCCCCAAATCGTGGAAGCGTTCGTCTGAAACTTACCTGCCCCAGTTCAAAATTAATATTCCAAAAGGTACCAAATCAGTGGTCAATGTTTTAAGAGTCGTCGTTCCTCAGAAAGAATAAAATTTATTTGCAATGTTCTACCGTGATCGCACCTTCGCATCATACGGGGTCCAATTTTCGTGACCCTAATTTTTTATCGAATTTCAGAATGTTTCAACTTTATATTGTAGGCAATAAGTAAAAAGAGAGATTCTACAGTATGAACATAATTAGGAATCAACCTGTAAACTGTGCAATTGTGATATGCACT
>JAVFBZ010103453.1:5196-19608 GCA_032466195.1 Katharina tunicata | reverse complement strand
ATTAAAGGTGATAGAATTTGGATACATTTAGATACATTTGGGTAATGGAAGGGCATAATATATCTATGACATTTGACTGAAAGTAAACTTTACGCCATTCAACCAAAGCTTACATATTAGAATACTAACTTAATTCGAAAATATGCCACGGTTCGGTCACCAGATGAAGATCTTGTATAAGCACCAGCTAAGATGACGTCAGAGATCTGTATCGCAAAAATCTACGGTAAATGATCTGATCAAGATTTGATCTAACAAACTGAGATGAAATCTGATACCATCTGGAACTTGCGGAAAGTTCTAGGCTTATTTAGTCTGTACGATTTATGGTTAGCCCGCTTTATCACATAATAGAGATCATATTCACGTCACGTCAAATTGTTAAGTACCAACTCTATCGTTTTGTAAGATATTCCACACGAAAGTTACAAAATGAGTTCGGCTTTCCATCTATTATGTATATTATTTAAAATTCAACGTAAACCCTACCGTTTAGGGATAGTTCTGGCTAATCTACCAAGATAAATCTACAACTGAAGTGTGTTTATCAGTTTGAACTGGTCGTATTCGCGAGGCTTGCAATAAACCATTTACGTGTGTTATTAATTGTACAGTGTACACGTGCACACATCTCAACTATAAGAGTGATACGAATTCTTCCTGATGTACATCGTTATAATCGCGGGACTCTTCTCCGTTACCAATTGCCCCGAGGAGTACCATTCGCTGAAAGGTTTGAGGGATTGGTTTTGTATATACCCCATAACATTTTTCGTTTACAACAATGATATCAACTGTGTTATATTCTCTGTTTAGTTTTATTGCGCACCTGCTGTCGATCCGTTACATTTTTGGCAAAGGCACAGAAACCTTTCTTAATTTTCAGAATAGCCAGTAACCATTTCCATGAATTTATCTGTGGCGAAGATAGGAATTTAACAAAACGACTTCTCGGCCATCCTCGCCGTATCCACTACCGATGGAGATAATGGATTCTTATCCGACTGAGCAGAAGAAAAAAAAACTTCTAAGTTATAAGAGTTTTGATAAAGTAAGTATATATATTGGGCTCTGTTGTCAATAGGCTCATTGAGATCTGGAACATGATAGCCCAACGTGGAAAGCTAACCCCGCCCCTGGCATATGGCCAAAAATTAGTCCAACAACTGTAACGAAGTAAATAAGCCATGGAAAGGGTGCATCCGGAATCAGTAGTGGCAGATGAGCAAAAAATGTTTGTTTGATTTTGTTACTATTTAAAGTTGAACAGAACAAAGAAAAGCTGTCGATGCGCAAAAAACGGTGATATTTTCATTTATTCATTTATTCATTGAAATTTCTTCTTCGATCATTTTAAGCAACAAATAATACACTCTTGTGGACGTACAATTGTGAACTGTTTCACAAATTTCGTTCGATTAAAAATCTTAACAGGATCAGTGAGAAGGCCCATGTGGCACTTTTAAGGAGAAAATACAGGCCTATTCATAACCAATGTAGAGACAGTGAGTCCGTCACACGCATTAGACTGTTTACTTCCAGTGCGTTTGTCTTGTTTCGCGCAACTCCTCTTGTTTCCGATATTATTACCCTATATTCCTTAGTGAGATAGTGTTTGTTAGATTATGCCCAAACCTCGTGTAAACTCTGAGATAACCATACGCCCGTCTTATGCTAACACTCGGTAACATTATAAACATCCGGGGTTTGGCAGATTATAAATGAAACATATATCTCAAGTATCATTTATGAAATCAAGGAAATTAGACATCCTGTTATATCACGCAATAAACTATATGAATTGTTGTCAACAGCATACAAAAATGCGGAAATTTTGCTCAAACGCACACCAGTTGCTGAAATTAATTGAATAACTGACAAATACATTATCTACGTTGATGTTTTTGGAAGATGGTGCACAGCATAACGTAGATCATATTTAGTCTCTCCGAGAGTGTATACCAGCATTCAATCTAACAGTGTACTCCCTGTGGGGTAAATACACCATTAGAAAATACGTTGCCTACTGTCAGTTTGATATAAATAAATTGCTAATTATTCCATTACATTAAAAAATAATAATATTATATGCACATAAATACATTGAGTATACAACCAACCTAACCGAGCACATCCGGAACAGTTCGCGGCAAATACAGGCCACGTGGTCCCAAAAAACAGTGCATAAATTCTGTGTATCTTATGGGCTATCTCCGAAAGGTCTAGAATTCGGTTTTCATGATGAAATTCTTATATAGATAAGTTGACGGCGAAACCCGCGAGTCACTGTGGGATAAATAAGAGTGTATTATCCAACATTGGTTTTGAATTTTTAACAAGAACTTTAATAATTATTAATGTTAAATATAATAAATGATAAAGATTTTTTACTTTCTAACTTTTATTTATGGAAGAATAATTATATTTATTTCACTCGGTACAATTCGATACACATACTTCATTTCGGAAGTAAAAGGTTATGGGTTAAATTTGTAGGGTGTTCATTGTAACACCAGCTGTGATTTGACAATATACCTATGAAGACCAAACACTTTTGTTGTTGTCTTTTACTGGAATACGAAAGTTGAAACACTTAGAATAGATTTAGATTTTATGGATGACAACTTCTGGTTGATTTCCGTTCCAACGTTTCAGTCTTGAAAACGATCTTGACTTCTAGGTTGGAGCCTTGCACCAGAAATAATTCCTAAGTTGTCACCCATACCATAACATCGAAATCTTAACGTCTTCATGGAGTTTAAAAATCTTCATGGCTTTTGTTCCTTGTTGATTTTTTTTTTTTATCATCTAATGTTGATGTGTGGAAAATATAAATATAGTTGGAATATTATAGTGTCCGACGGTTGATAATATTAGGTATCTAATAATCTGATTTCTGATTCTCTACACCGTCGACCGGTAAAAGCTGATCGCTGACAACTATTATCTCGAGGTATGCTATGACCCATATTCAGACAACAAGAGGCCTAGGTGTTCTCAAGAGATCCGCCTTCAGACATATGTTTTCTATCAGACAATAATCAACAACCCACTATTACCAGGTCTTACTTTGAGGTTTCCCTCTGTTAAAACTATCAGAAAAACACGGCCATTTTTGTTTCTTTCTGTGCTGCAACCTCTGGGGAAATATATAATGTGAGTTTTTCTTTTTTGAGTTCTGAGATAAATTTCTAAAAGTACCTTTCACATTGCATGGTCAAGTAGCTATCTCTTGTTGACCAAGCTAAACAAAAACTAATATAAAGTCACTATTTTACTAGAATTGATATTTAACCTAGCATTATCTATTAAGGAATATTCTATAAAGAACACACACTTCGTGAAAGGGTTGACATTGTTCTAGAAATGTGCATATAAACGAGAAGGAAAAAACACGAGAAGAATTTAGAAAACAAAGCCGACCGATTTCAAATAGCATCTAAAGAAGCATTTAAAAGCTGACAAGACATACCAATTAAGGCTTTACGGATAACAACTTCTTTATTTTTTCTCAAGCGACATTTCGATACAGATCCTAGTACCGTTATCACGCACAGTGCTTTATCTAATATAGAAGTTGTTGTCCGTAAAGCCTTAATTTGTGCGTTTTCATATAATTACTAATGGTTCATTTAGCAGTGGTGATTTCTTATCGGAGAATTCATTGATCTCCATGTGATGGTTGGAACCGGACGTGAGTTTGAGGGACCTTTATGAATGACAGTCTACGATGCAATGACGTTATTTAGACAATACAGAACGCGAACCCTCACCCCGGTACATGTTTATGAATACTGGGGCAGCAAACTCTTGCTTATACGCTTTGACAAAGATTGAGTTTACTCTTGAATACAGTGACCAGGAATATAGTATATTCTCTCGAGTAACTTGTCATTCTGGTTATGTAAATATAGTGGTACCATAACGTTATCAGATATCACCGGACTTCAAATAAATCGTTTTAATATATTACCTTGTCGCTTCATTCAAACTGTAAGGACATTATTTTCGTGCTGATAATCCCTGTTAAAGGACGGCATAACAAGGACAGCGTGCAATCTATAGTTCAAAGAGAGCATTCCAGAGATTTGGTGTCAACATGAACACAATAATTAAAAAGATACCTTTTGCGACTTTGGCCAGAGTCATTTCTTTTCCTAGATCAAGAAAATGTTGTATTAGTCACTGGTATATACAGTATAATACGAAATTAGTCTGTATTATTAATTGTTGTTGATTGAAAAAAGTCATTTACATGTACTATTGATAGAAATGAGAATGATACCGAAACTCCTGACCTACATTTATGGAAACATAAATAAGCTAATCTTCTTAATTCGGTAAATACTGGACAAAGATGACGTTTTACGAGTCATTTACACCAATTCAGTATACTACTAGTTTGACATTTGTTGGAGGGTACATACGAATTATTTATATGGTCAGTTTCGTAATATCAGTCGAGCCCTTAGGCGAGACCGATATTAACAATGTGACCATGTAAATACTTCGTATGTATTATCACAAATGATGTGACTATCATAGCCCTATTTCACCCAATTAGGGTTAAATTGTACTTAATTCACTTTGATGTTAACTTTTGGTGATGGTTGTATTGTTTGTATTAAATGAACGTGGGTTTATGTTATTCACGCTTGGTGTAAGGCTACATGAATACATACGGTTTGTAAGTGTTATTGTACATAGTCTATTTTTGCTAAACAGACTAATTGCACACGAATTAGCCAACGTTTAGTTTACATGGATTCTACCAATTGGCTGCAATCCATTGCGTTCCATTCACGTGACGATATTTCCGAGGGTATAAATAGAGAGAGATTCCATTTGTTAGGTTTTCAGTAGAGCTGTTCTTTTACAGCGGACGTGTCATAAGGTCTTTTTATGGTGGTTAAATATATCATGTTCACATACACGTTCTCACACACATACACGCATTAAACACATACATATTTTCTAACGTCTGACAAGTACGGGGGCTGTTTGAAATAATAACTTAAACACAACAAACTCACAGCTTGTGCTGGCCGGGGGTCGGTTGTGGCATGTATCCTCCAACAAACGTCATAACTTTTATTACACCGAAGAGCCCATTTCGAAAGTGCATATATTCAATGCGTTATTCTATATTCATTATGTCGTTCTATGTGACGTCATCAGCAGATTGCCAAGTTCGTACTAGGTGCATGGACAACCTAATACGAAATCCTATGGGATAGAAATTGACCAATTGGATTGCAGACAAAATACTCCGAGGGGTAATACATGTTAAACCATCTAAATTAATTTGTGATGTTGTTAACAATCTAAAATCAGGTAGATCAGTAGACACCCGAGGACTTAATGTTGAACATTTCAAATGCGCATTTGAATAGTTATATATTAGGTGTTATAACACTTTTATAAGTTGTTATAAGTTTGTTTTCTATTCCTCGGTTTTTACATCTCAATCTTATGCTACGGAATGGTAATTTGCCTGATGACTCGGCGTAATACAGAATGTTAACTCTGCGCATCAAATAAAGATATTCTAGGGCACACAAAAAAAGACCGTGTGTTTCAAACCTAAAGGATAATGTTTACATAAAACCCGGATGAAAAGGTCAATGGCGTACCATTGATGTATACTGAATGTTAATGTTAACTATGCCATATGTTTGCTAGCGATGTAAGTGTTAATTTGGACATAGAAGCAGAAAAAAGATACATTTACTACAAATATTTTTCTACACAAGTTTCGACCTTGTTTCCGTTTAGTAAAAAAAGACGTGATCACGATCATATTGCTGTACAATCTACTGTACTTTTTTGTTAAATTATTCAAAAAGTGTAACGAACAGGATAAGAGTTCACGTGGGTGATGAATACCAGGACGAGTTGTAGCGCAGTCAGATGTTTGCTATAAACGGAGTTGGAGTTAAAAGAGAAAACCTGTCTGTTGTATTATGAAAAGGGTAGATAACTCTGTAGTTTAGAATCAGTAACATTGCCCAAATTTGAGTCAGAGCGATATTACAATAGTTTAAACATTTTTACTTAATATTACACTTATATAGATCATTTACATACATTTTGTATATGTATTCATGATATGTATATGGATGAAAAATCCGAAAGTAAACATTATAAAAAGAGTGATAACAAAGAGCAATCGATGTTAAGAGGAACGAACGCGGAAATTTGGTCTCGACATTAATTCTATGGATATATTGACGACTAGTAAGAGTTGGCCTTGAGTCTTTCATTTCGAAGAATAAGGTTGACGACTGAAAGGCTTTGTACGAGACTTGTGATGAATAAATACTTCGTGACGTAATCAAACCACAAACTCTGTATAAAACACATTTGTGTGTTTGAAATGTGTTGTTTTCCTTAACTCGCCAGTAGGCTATTGTTTGCCTATAACCATTTAGTACAAAGTACGGCTGTTTCAGCGGAATCGAATTCCACTCGACTTTGACCTTAATAAGTTAATAAAGGGAACACAATTCAAAAGGTACAATCCACGCAAATGTCAAGTCAGTAAATGACTGGCGACTATAATCAAACTGCAGCCTGTAAACGTTATGGGTTTAATCAATGTGTTTTAAATGTATCGTTTGTCCTAAATTTACCAATATATTTTTGACTGTGAAAGTCTTGTTTTGAAGAAAGCGTGACAGGAACCTAATTCAGCTTAGTTGGACTTAATCCCGTATAACATAAGAGACGACTTCCAAAGCAAGGTTCCGTTCTAGGAACATTTTTATTGAGAATAAACCACGGAGTAAAGGTTCCGTGAAAATAATGTCTGGATAAATATGGCTTCATTCAGAATTATTGGATTAGGCATACCAGGAAATTAGCCACCAAGAAAGTCAAAGTGATTTGTAATTACGAGGTGCTAATTACAGTTTTTCAGCTGTACAATGTTTTATTAACATAATCCGTGATCTTATTTCATCGTACAGTTTATACGTACTGTAAGAAATCTAATTTCTTGTCACTAGCCTCGGCAAAGGAACATAATATACCAGAGCATTAGGCAATCTGTATCTGTATTGGCCCTCTAGCTAAGGGCAGCATGTTTCCAGACTATATTCATGCTCTCATATTTAACACTGTATGAACAGTATCTTTCCAACAATGATAATACTTAAGTTACTTCACATTTTATGGTTGTGTTAGAGTCGCTGTCTACTATTGGAATACAGCGCCATCGTAAAATTAAAAATAGCATGGCGTTAAACACCAATCAATCAATCAATGTATCTGTATTGGGCAATTCTTATCAACACTTGTCTACGGCGAATCAAGCGACCACTTTATTTAATCTTGTTTGTTTATTTGTTTGATTGGAGTTTTTTTCATATCTATGTTTATATCAATTATATGGCGGCGTGCCAGCCCAATCGGTGAAGGAAACCACCAAAAACGACTCTGGCAACGTAGAAGACATCACAATACTTTTACAGGACGAAAAGCAGGACACCATGTACAACAAATCGGCTTTCGAATGTCCCTTAGCTCAGAGAACACCAGGACGCCTATATTTATTAAATTTAGAGGAACCTATGTTATAAGCTTTCATCTAGACTTAATCGGGGTCCATTTGTGTAGTTTGTCAACATTGGATCTTGACAGAATGGAGCTTACATGTTCTCCCAAACCAAGACTGTTAATCGGACCCCACATTAATCGATTATATAATAAGGGCGCTAAAGTTTTTTTTTTTTTTTGTTGATGCATAAATGGCGCTTTTTAAAAATATTTTAGAAAATGTTGAACATTCTGCGTCCGAGAACAAGCTCTGGTGAAAGTGACGACCATGCCTTCAAAGTAAGTGGATGACATACCGCAGATTGGATTTGTTGTTTGTTGGGTTATTTTTTATTGGTTTAGTCTGTGTCTAAAGCCAACATACTTTCCGTTTCATTTTGTTCTACTTGTGGGACCTTCCTTTAAGAAGCTAGTTCTCAGCAGCGTTGACTTCAATCTGATAAAAGTTTACACGTTAACGCCGAAGATTTCTGTGATATAATTATATTTAACATACTTCAATCAAGTATTTAACTATACCTGAATGTAAATCTGTAATATGATGCCTTGTAATTGGATTTTTCATTATTGTATATACTCTCCACTGACTGTTGATCATTAAGATGTATGTCATCAGACCAGTAAGTGGACTCAAAGCCTGTAGGAGGCGACTTTTGTCCCGATTTTGCGCACTTGTTCAAAAAACAAAATCATATATATTTTCATCAAAAAGGAAAAGTTAGAGGTATTCCGTTAATTCTAACCCCAGATTTAAAGGTAAAGGAAACTTAAAAGCCTGGTGTAAGTAAAAAAAATCTGAAAATTGGCTGGTTACAAACAAGGTCATACATCGCGGCTGAATCAAAGTCATTGTGAGGAAATATGGTCAGCCCTCTTAACGTTAAATTCGAATAACTGCTAGATTTATCCTGGTCCGTACAAGTTTTGTACCTAATGAATAATTTTTATTTTAACGTGACTGTTTTAATTTTTGAACAGACATCAAATATTGTAAAAATCAAGGCAAACGGAATTAGTTGAAAAATTCAAATTTTGGGTGCGTATGTAACTTTAATAATGTTGCACTTATTTTATTTTCGGACTGTCTGTATTCATTTTGTTTGGATTCGTTGGTACACTTGATGTTTAATTAAAACAGTTAGGAATTGAATCCAGATTTCCCCGAACCAAATACATTAGAATGTTGACGTTGTGGTTTAGTGTCTATGCTCTATCCAAGTCGTAGTTGGAATCGGCTGGGTTACCCTGATTACGCATTCATACAAATAAATCACTTTCGAATGTCACAATGACCTGTTTTTTACCAAATGATTGAGATGGATAGATGAATTCACAACTATGTTTACGTAGTTCATGTTTTATCTATTTGATTATATTATATGTTTTAGAATCTTAGAAGGAATTCTTGGAAACTAATAATAATAATAGTAAGTTTTGTGTGTTTGTTTGATTGGGGTTTTCCGCCGGAGATCTACTTAATTATTGATGTTATTCATTCATTTGACGGAGTGCCAGCCCAAGGACTGAATGAACTACACAAGGCTCCACAGGACATTTACAGGACGAAATACAAGGCACCACAGAAAATCGACTCCCTGATGCCCCTTTAGCCCAGAGAGCACAGGGTACAGGGAGCTCCCGCCAACCACCCACCAATAATAAGGGTGTATATGATTCAATATAGAATTTACCATCACAAGTTGACCTTCAGACAATTAAAAATAGGGACATTAAGATCAATATTCCTGTTTTGGTGCCATGGTAAAGAACCGAATTTATTTAAATTTTGACGCGATAAAATATGTTTGATTCTAAAAATACATGCTTTTTTAAATGAGTTACCTAGATTTTCAAGTAACACAGAATTATTAAAATGGAAGGGCCCGGCTGTTTCACTGAGCATACGATATTAATCAACATTAATTTTGAGTTCACTATAGGGTGACACAATTTAGGATAAGGTGAAAATGAAATGACAAAATATAATATTATTTATAATAGCAATAGTAAAAACACTAGCTCAATAGTATGAAACAATATATTTATTGAACTGCTAATTATGTAATGCTAAGCAGAAGGGACGGATAGCTCTTATAATCTATATTTTCACTGTATATATATTTTTACTATAACAGGTTAGAATAGGCCAGCTGGTTAGCATGTCGTGGTCCACTCATGATACTGTCAGCCTGTTCGTGGTGAACTGCCGATAACACTGTACATGCATGGAGCCACAAAGCCACACTGGTACCAGTCGCTAACTTTCAGGTTGGTTAATTTCAGCAAATACCAGTAAATGTGTTGCTGAACAGCCAATCAAATGACTCATTTATCTTTCTTGAACAATCACTGTTGATTTTTTACCATCATCTAATGCGTTTATTGAAAATGTCTATTCCAATGGCAAACTAAAGAATATGTACAGCATTTCACGATATCAAATGAGTATAACTGTATAATCTCACAGATATTTGATTATTTCAGAAAATTATAAACGTTTTCAAGTTGTGACTGGAGAAAATTTAGTAGATCCCAATATATTTAACCTTACTTTATATTATGGCCCATACACAGGTTTCGCCACAGAGGTATAGTTTTGGTAGTTTTATTTCTGCCTACATTTGGATTGAACGTTAAGTCACAATCCGCCAGTCTAACTAACAAGACGAAAAGCACACTTGAGAGAGGTATTCTCTTTACCTACTCCCTAAGCCACGGTCAATACCAGAATGACTTATCTTAGAGGGTGCTTAACCGTTGTCTTAAATAGGCTACAGGGATTATAAGAAGTAATCGTTATTGGGCTTTAAAACTAGTTTCTTTAATAATGGGCCTGACTATAGTATACCGGAGACGAACATCGCATAAATCATTCTATCTTCTCTCCCCAAGGTGTTGCCCAATTCGGCATGTTTTTCTCCGATCACGACAACCTTTATGTTTTATTGACTGGAAGGCGATCTTGAAAGCAATATTTACATTTTTTTGCATTTATTTAGTTATTTGTGTTTTCGAAATTAACTAAACGTCTTTATTGATACCGTTCATATGCTCGTAAAAATTGCCACCAATTTAGAAAAAAATATGTTAAATGTAAAAAGATATACTTTTTAATAGAGTACTAGAGTCCAAGCATAACTTTAGATTTTATCGATGACAACATCTGATTTATTTTCGGTACAACGTGCCGATCTAGAAGCCAAGACCGTTTTAAAGTAGCTAGATTGAAACATCGCACCAGGAATAAATCAGATGTTGAAACATGTGGACCAAGAAGCTATGATTGTTTTCAAGCAACTAGGAAGAAACATCGAACCGGGAAAAAATCAGATGTTGCAACGTGTCGATCTAGATGGTAAGACCGTTTTCAAGCATCTAGATCGAAACATCGCATCGGGAACAAATCAGAAGATGCCATCCATAAAATCTAGTCTAAATTTGTTTTCACTTCAATCTGTCACTAAAATAAGAGATTTTAAGAGTTTCAGAGTTTTGGGGTACATACAAGTTTTTCAACTGACTTGAACTTGCCCAATATATTTATCTAATTCAAGACATAAGCTGTAGTTGTTAGGAACTTTCTCCCAGTGGTGTGGTGGTTTTATATCCATGAGCCATCAGGAAGCCGATCTGTTGATGCCTTCCTGTGCCGTATTTGGTTGTTACCCAGGGGGATGGAGGTAGTCAATTCTACCCATCAGACTGGCAGGTCGCCCTCTGAGAGAAACAAGTCATGGCCCGAATCAATCAAACAAGCTAAGTTAAGAAAGCGCAAATCAGATGAAGAGTCTACAGGTTGTCACATTTTTGAAAATATTAAATTATCCATTCGCGGCTTGGCCTGTTAATGTAGTTAGTCCTTTTGTAGAAACGGGTGAAGCGATAAAACATTTGTAGCCGGGAAACGGAATATTTCAGGTGACAGCAGAGATCGCGGATCGGTTTTTACGAGTTTTTTTTTTCGGTTTGCTGCCATACAGCGGCAACGCAAAGTCGTCATATAAATTAAATACCTTTGAGTAAGATGCTAAATACCAATCAAATAAATATAAGCCTATCTTATGCAGACTGTATACCCTCTTCGTGGAAGGGTTAAAAACTGAGCTGAACACTAAATAGAAAAGACAAAACGCAAAGAAAAAACGCAAAGCAAGAGCGACCTATTTCATTTAACTTGGTGATTTCTTATTCATCTCGATTTGATGGTATGCATGGAACGTGATTTTGCAATACCAATATAAATAGAAGTCCACGACGCCCTTAAACTAATGACGTTATTTAGACATGACTAGGAATTCTGGTATTGTTAATTCTTGGTTAAACTTATGGGCAGAATTCTATTTTTTATTCTGGAATACTGTACGCTACCAGCAATAAATGTTGATTATCGGCTAACTAGAGCTAAGCGGGTTGATAACGGTGCTAGTATCTGCATCGAAACGTGGCCAATTTATCCAGAAGTTACATAAATAAATCATTGACAAACGGACAATCTATGCCACAGAGAGAATTATGGAGAAATTATATCATCTTAAATTATAATTTAAGTATGCGCGAATAATATGAAATGTCTTCTGGTAGAACGGACATCGTTGTTTTAAGAATAAACTGTTCCATGTTTGGCCTGTTGAAGTAGTAACAGTGTAACCCTGTTGTAGAACGTTATTGTAGCGTGAAGACAGTCTGAAGGCAGATATACTGGCAGTATTCAACATTTACTGGTATTTGCTATTAGCCAACGATGTAAGGAAAGTATGCAATGGCTGCGGAGATCGCATAACGGTTTTTGCGAGGTTTCTTCCCCGTTTTCCACCATACACCGGAAACGCAAAGTCGTCATAAAAGTTAAATATCTTTGACTACCACATTAAATACCAAACAAATAAATAAATAAATTGACCAAAGTTCTATTGAGTACAGACAGACTTTAAACCCTCTTCGTGAACATGTATATACACATTCTTAGCTGTATACACTAAATAGTAAAAAAGAAAAAAACAGAACGAACATCACAAAGTAAGACATCCCAATTATTACTAATCGTTCATTCAAGTCCGGGTATTTCTTATCGAAGAGTTTATTGATCTAGATTTGATGGTTTGGACCAAACGTGATTTTGCGAAACCTATATCAATAGAAATCCACTACGCTCTAAAACTAATGACGTTATTTAGACAATACACAGCCCGAGCACTAGCCCCGGTACATGACTGGGAATTCTGGTATTGTTAAATCTTGGTTAAACGTTATGACAACATTTCATTTTATTCGAGAATACTGTCGACAGTGATTACTGTTATGTGATTCTATCGCATCCCGCAATTTTCTAGACAACGGTACTAGCATATACACTGACACGTTGTATAGTAAGTCCACACGTTAAACATCCATCAAAGTACAACATTGGAAATTGCACAAAAAAGGAAGTACGAATGCTTTGTAATCTTGATAATGTTTAAACTGTTTTTAGCAGGAGCGGAATAAAAATGAACAATCAACTATTCATGCTACATTATATTCTCTGTATAAAAGCATCGTCAAATAATCAGAATGAGGACTGTATTGCTACAAGGAACACGGTTAGCTCTATGTCTTGAAAATGTGATGCTTTCTTATATAGACGAGGTTGTTTAAAAAAGAAGAGTTTAATCCAAAATGTTCAATGTCTTCAAAATGCAGTCCGAACTGACATGATGGGTCATCAGTAATAAAGTGTTAAAACGTGTGTTCATATATACATGTAAATCACTGCAACATAATCTTAATCGGATGTGGAGTATTCGGGCTAGTTTATAAGTTTGCCACAGTCATTTTTACATATAAATAAATAATGCAAATTTATTCACATCCAAACTCAAAAAAATATGTTAACATCGTATAGTAAACACAAGTTTTATATCTTTTTAACGAATGCAAATGTTTAATTCTTAATTTTCTTATTTTGTGGTTTGTAATTTTACGTTTATCGATATCCGCTTATCAACCAACTCAGCGTTATAATACAGACAGGCATTAATTAACTGAATCAAATATCAAGAGTTTAAGTAATAGTAACCATTGACATAAAAATGACTTGCACCAATCTTGTAATGGTCTGATCGCAAGCAGTTGACGCAGACTAGTAAAAGAGGTGCCCGCGCCGTGGCTCAGTGGTTAGCGCGTCTGACTGCAGATCCTCCTTCGATGTAGCGCACGGGTTCGAGCCTCCCAGTGGACCTGGGGAGTCACATGAGGTGACTTCGGCAGCGGTTTTCACGAGGTTTCCTCCCGGTTTTCAGCCGTATTGAGTAGAGTACATTAAGAAGTGGTGAATCCGTCGTCATATAAATGAAATACCTTTAAATACGTCGTTAAACACCAATCAAACAAACAAACAAACAAACTAGTAAAAGATTTTTCTGTGAGTTAAACATGTGGTGTTTCCGATAATGGGCTGATAATGCTTGACTCTAATCGTCTAGTCTTTGTACAAAGGTTGAACATTTCAGAAACGAATGAATGAACATTGAAAGGGACAGTGATTCTAAAGCAAGAATCCACTCCTGAAAGAGCTTAATTTAACCATTGACTGACGCCTCTGTCAGACTTGTCAATAAATGGCTAGCGCTGTTGTTCATAAAAAAATCGTTCAGACATTCCAGGAAATTACACAGTAAGAAAATGATTTATGTATTGTAGTTTCCAGTAGCTCTAGAACTTTGTATGATCAGAATCAGTCAATTTGATCTTACTCTGTCCACATTGTAATGCAATTATGTTCTTGTTGACGATGCCGTTTATGGAGCCAAATAAACACGAACCATGATAATACCGGTAAGGAGCATTTTAAACACAAACCGTGATAATGTCCTGGAG
>JAVFBZ010103259.1:10681-25187 GCA_032466195.1 Katharina tunicata | reverse complement strand
CCACGCCCTCCATCCCTTCCCCTCTTCAATACACACTATTATTAGGCAACCAATTTTATCTAAGCGTCTGGGGCTGCACAAAAGAAAATAAATTTAATTTAGAACACATTGAAACCTTGTTTTATTGAAAGCCAGACATTTGTGATAAAATAATTTTTAGTAAGCATCGGGATTCTTATAGGACAACAAACAGATTTGAAAAATACGAAGCGAACATTCTGATCACTAAGCCATTTATGCTTGACCTAAAGATGCATTGGAATGCAAGAAACAGTTATAAACTTTAAATCCGCTTTTAGTCGATATTTGAACACTTATATTTTATGAATGCGATGTTTACTGCCGTTTAACTTGGTCTGTGTATGTAGTTCACTATACTTGTTAACAAATGTAGGCTGCGTAGTTAGTTGTACACGGAGGTCCTTCGGTGCTAGCCCTCAAAAGAGACCATATTGGAATAATCTGTGATCCAGAGATTGGATAAATAAACTGCTATTTCCAGTGTTACTATCTGTGAACCACTGGATTTAAACTGCACGAAAAGCTTAAGCCGAAACAACTGCGGTAAACCTCGTTTATAAGGAACATTGGTCGGTTTACCGCTCTACTAACAATAAACTAATCTGTTTACATCGGTTTGGCTACTCATCAAATCATTGATGGAACAGTAAGTCTAAGTGTACAGTACATATAACATAGACAGTTTTCTTCATAACATGGTGGTTGTATATATGGATAGACTTGGAAAGAAATCACAGCAGGCTGCTGGGAAATCATCCATCTTGAACACTATGATATTTTATAAAACACATTTTTGGGGGAAATTTGGAAGACTGAAATGCATACATGTGACATGTCTCCAATAAACAATATGCAGTCACACATTCTAATATAATATGTTTTCCATAAAAAAATCAAAGCATACAAAAGTCAAAGTTATCAACAAATAGAAAGATTCGTAGCTATTTCTTGGATAAAAATTCGTTAGTTCTTCAGTGAGCCTCTGTAGCTCAGTCAGCTAGAGCGTTGGCCCTGCAAGCCAGAGACCCTAGTTCGAATCCCGGTGGGGGCGAGCAAAATTTTCTTTCTCTACATTTATACAATATATATATATATGTCTTAAAGTGTTAATAATATGTGTTTTCTAACCCCATCACTTAGAGTTTCCTACTCATCACTTTAATTGTTTTATAGTGAAAGAAGCGCGCAGACAAACTAAGTAACCCGACATTTTAATGGCGTTACAATGACATTAGCTTCGAATTCAAAATACAAAAGCGACAAAACTGGGTATAAAAACTCATTTTGATAATAGCTTTACTCGCTAAGATAGATCATCCGTCTTCCAAACAGGTGCGATTTTGTTAAATTCGAGTTCTTTATATAACATTACAGAATGACGTGGTGTATGTTACAGGGGTCCGTTTCACAAAGCGATCTTAGCTTACGTTGAACGTAACTATACCATGACAACACAATGCCTCCAGTACTGGTCGCTATGGTATTTACGTTTAACGTAGCCTAAGGTCGCTTTGTGAAACGGGCCCCAGGTTACTGGGGAATTGCAGCTGTACGAACACACATACCTGCCCGTCTTATATTTTTATACTTTATGCAATGATGATACGAAAGAAAGAACATTTGTCTTGGTTTTAACAATAATTATATGGAAATTCGATTCTTACAAGCGTGTCTTCTCTAATAAAGTGTTGGAGCATATACATGTATGAATATATATATGTACCTGAAAGCCAATCGCAGAAGCCACGATTTTAAACCAATAATTTGATGACCATCCATGGTTTGATGATGGAATACGACTATTCCAACAGGTTAAACTTGAAGCTTAAAGGCCTATTCGCACCTGAGGCGAAACGACAGAAACGCCGCTTAGAACCAAATAGAACACTACTGATTATGTAACACGGTTCACACTGTTGGCGACAGTCACGCGACAGTTGAAAGTGACTTAACGTAGCATTGCGACGCTATTCGTCAATGTTGTGATATCTATGCTACAAAAACATGACGACCGAGATGGCTTTTCAGCTTCTGGCCTTTAAGCCAAACGAGAAACGCGAAACAGTTTATTAACAAGTGTAGTATAATAAAAATTATAATAATTTGTAGCTTTATTATTTTGTAAATAGGAACGCGATCACCAATCCACTGTGTCGTGGCAAAACTTCTTCCACGTCACGAAAAGAATTGACAGACGCTGGGGAGGTTATGGCGTGTGTAATCTCTGTCGTAACAGTGTTCTCCCTATAGTGACAGAGAGATGCCAATAGCTTATTAACTATATTAAATGCACACACGAATGCGTCTACTAACTTTGGAAAATGACATTTGGTAAAATGGCTTGCCAAAATGCCTATTCACACATATATAACCCAATTAAAAAGCAAACGACAAGACCGCTGATTAAAATAGATTGTGGCTGAAAAGAGCTGTTGCTTTTCTTCCTTTGTCAGACGGTCAATGGCCGGAGCCTACCGACTTCAAAACCAGATTGTCTCACTGGGTCAAATGCTATTATAATATTTGTTTAGTTTGCAAAAATGCGGATTGATTTGCTAAATGATAAAAACACGTGACTGTTAATAATACTTGAAATAAAAGGTAAAAACAAAATCTCAAAATATTTTGAAAGATAGTTTGTTTATTACTAGTTCCAGATAAACCCCCCAAAAAAGCAAAAATTTTCAGCTGGTGTATTTTGGATACCCCATCACCTTTCTAGATTTAGGTTCTCTCGGGATGTGTCACGCCGTTTCGAAGGGCTGTTCAGACTGACGAGTTTTATCTATCAAGTTCTTATTTATAAAGAGACCGGGAAAGATAATGAAATTATAAATGAAATAATGAAATTGTAGATATTTGCCATGTAAAAAGTTTCTAAAATGATTCCATTAGTCTGCATTTAATGGATTAAATCATGTTTTGCCTTCACGATAAAACTTTTTAATCTTAATTTTAAGATATATATGGTCAACGGTCAAAATACTTAAGTTAAAAAAATGATCAGGAATTTCGTTTAAAAAACATAATTTGAAAAGATATGTGAGAAGCTATTGGAATGGGTTCTCACGAGATCGTAAATTCGGGTCAAACCCATACTCTCTTAATTAGGACAGCGTTCTTTTAACTCCAAGTCGTTTTTAAGTTTCTAGTTTGCTTGTCAAAGATTGATGGCTTGGTTTATAGCAGAGCTCAGTGCACGTAATTTGTTGGCATAATAAAATGTTTTTCTGGACAGCTAAGTTGTTACATCAGTTCTTTTCAAGAGCGGCGTTTGACGACACGATATTCCTAGCTACTGTACATTCTCTTGCAGTAGCTCCATGACTGATTGAAGCTGTACCAGTAATGACATGTGTCGCGTGCAGCTCACTGTTTCAAAAAGCCATTTAATGTGAAACAGATGTGTGTTATGTGGATTTGTGCCGAACAATAGAATCTATTGTTTTAATCCAGTCCTTACTAATATGCCAGTGTAATCTGTAAACTCACAGCGCTGTCCTGCGGAAAGACGAGCAGGTTCTGTGTATACATTGAATCTTCAGTCAGGTGCCTTTAACGACACCCATGTTCTTACTTATAACATTTAGGCAATTTAATGTCTAAAAGTTGTCTCAATACTTTGCTGAGAAACCAATTTACACGACAAACAACTAAACTGGTGTGTTTGCTGACTTCCTGCTCTAAAGTGCTGGCTGTAGTTAATAAATTGTTTAATAAATTTTCTTTCTAAAAAGAATAAACGTGGCAACGACAATCACGTGAATGGTTTTACTCAAAAACTAGAATAATCATGGTCAAGCGGCTGCCATGGTCATCTTGTGGTCAACTTCTAAATGCAGATAAATACAGTATTATTGGAAAAAACAATCTGTCTATAAATGATTAAACCATGATATAACCCAATTAATTCTGACTATTTAAGAGAGCACAAGATTCAAAATGCTCGAAGGTGAATGTGCTCCAAGCAAACTAGCCAAAAAAGACATAGAATAAACAATTGTTTAAAAACAACTCGTTCTCCGATGATCATACCAAAATGTTAAAACAATAGCCTCTTATCTTTAGAAACAGTAAATCCATTGTTTTACAGTGTGTTAAAAGAAAATGCTCCGACAAATTTGAAACTAACAAGCTTATTCCTGTACATTGTTAGCCATTGAGAAAAATAATCAACGATAATAGATACGTCGTAAATAAATTAGTTCCTCAAATCAAAATATTACCGAGAAAAATGAAACGCAAAAACAAATTACGTCAACCTAATTATTATATAAGTCTGGCTAAGTTTTATTTTATAAAGGCTGAAAATTCCTGTTTTTCGTTTTGATGTGATTTTTAAAGCTGTTCCCACGCTAATTTCGCTCTTTTCTCCAGGGAAAATCTCTTAATTCCGGCGATTAATCTAATAAATACTTTACGACAACCTGTTTTACCGTTGCTCTTCGGTCGCTCTGCATGTCAACATCAAAGAAAACACCGGAGCTGTTTTTAGCCCTACTTTAGCCTATCTAAAATTGACATTTCTTTTACTAGTACCAAACGTGTAAGAAACTGTGCAGGACCGTCCAATAATCCCCAATGCGCATGTCAAATGTTTTATGCATAAAGACTTGTTACCTCTACATAAATGAATGTTTAGCAGTACTAGAAAGCACAGACATTAAGTCGAATCAGAAGTATATATAATTATTCTCATGATTGAACCGACGTGGGAACATTTCTCCAATATACATGAATATTAATTTCTGAAAACTTCCAATAAATTACTCATCGAATAAACCACGAGAACCGAGGAATAAAAAACAAACAGGATTTCGACTTTCAAGGAAAAAAGAATGAGTCTAAAGCAGATGCAAAATAGTTTAATATATTAAATTTATATTCGACTTTTCAATGTTGCGTGTGATGATCTAACTTAAAAAAAAAAAGAACTTAAGCAATATCTGTGTGAATGTAATAAAATTGGGTTTATTGTTAAACAGTACATTCAATTATATTGATTCTGTAAAAATACTAAAATCAGCTTAAAAATAAAATGAAAGGTAACTGATATGGTCAGAAATAAAGCAAGAGGGGGCTTGCACAATTCTAAATCTTAAATTAAACCGATATTGAACTTCAAAATTAACCTGATGGAGTTCAATTTTGTTTTAATTTAAGATAATAAATTAAAGAAATCGAATGCGTCATCCAGAGATCTGTCGCGGGTGCAGGCATGCGATGTTTTCTTTCTCACTATTTATTAAAATAAAATGTATATGTACATTTAAAATAAAATAAAAAAGAATTGTTAGAGGGAAAAAAATGGAGGCACCATATACATTTCGTGCTTTACCGCCGTCAATTCTTTGGTTCATTTGATCAATGTTTAAACGGTGAAGTGCGATACAAATAATGCGTATCAACTTAGCATAGGATTGTAGAGGCATTTTTATTGCAATTCATTTTATTAATGGAGAAATCATGAAGCCTAGAACATATCAATGAACAAAAAAATCATTAGGACATTTTGGCCGTGTTTAATTATTTGTTTGATAATATTCAAGTTAAATCCATTTGGTCAAATTCCTTGAGTGTTTTAAGCATTCCAGCGAAGTGTCCATGTGTGTCGGTAAATTAGATATGATCGCATGCAAATGTCAATCGCCTTGTACGCGTGAGAGTCCATCGTTATTTGAATACGCCTTTATATTCCATGAACAGTCATAATTGATACATCAGTTCACATTAACATGTCTCCTTAGTTCTTCAGCATTATTTATGAATATATACAAGATATTAAACCCATTTATTATCACCAATGAATAAATTATTGCAAAATAGTTTCGGTGTTTCATGTTTATAGTATTTTTGAAGGCAAACATTCCATAAATCAAACAATACCACATTGATACGTTAATCGGCCAGACTGACGATTCATTGCCTCTTTCTAAACAGTTTGTGGAGTAAAAAATATTTGAGAAAACAAAAGTCGGTTTGTCCAAAAATGCGGAAGATGACTGGAGAATATTCGATTGTGACAAAGGGATCTTGTTTCTTATCAATTAATGAGATTACTTCCAAATTAATACACAAAACACTCCTCTGTTCCATAAAAATAGTCGCAAAATCCAAACAGAATAAAAATTCAAAACTATGATGAGCTCGTTAACCAGAATAATTTTATCTCAAAAATAATAAAAACGTTGTTAAAGCCATAATTGATACTTTTGATAATTAGCATTCCAATAGACACATCAAGCCTCTTTTTATGCGTGGACATTATTTCCTTGAAGAATTTGTTCTTCTATTTCTTTTGTTACAGTCATGGTTAACCACAAACTTAAAAATATAAAAGAATTTGTCATTTATACGTGTGCACATTGGCTATCTTCACGAAAAGTTATTGATTTTATAAATTCAGTCAATGGGTTTAATCAGTAGACGTAACAGTATTTTTGTATATTGTGATTACAAACATATACTTAGAAAGAGAAAATTCCAGTTCCTCCTTTAATTAAAATCTCTTTGCAATTACTCGCTACTGCCGGACGATTGTTTTGTCTGAGCGACGTCGGTTCGACCTTCTTATGTTGGTCCAGGCCTGCAACATTTTCTGACCTAGAATCACTTCCATCTAAGAATATTATACGAAACAAATGAATACTGTTAACAAAGATGTAACATTCGGGAATATAGCACCCGAGGATGTACAAAAACCATTTTCAGTCACATAACATTTTCTTTTTTTTTATTTAAGATTATTAAGGATGTATTAAATAAAAAATAAATTTGAGTCCATATTTTGATTTTCCTCTTAAAGAAATTAAATGTTTTTGTTAGTTCGTTAACAGGACAGCCTAATGACAATTTATATCACAAATGTAGTGAAAACATGTGCAATCGACCTGGTAACTCTCTTACTGTTCTAATATACGCTGCCGATTGCCCTATACGGAAGATCTCGATAAAATAGACACATTTTCTAAAAAGAAAGGAGAGCTATTTATTTCTAACAAAGATTTAGATATGTCAGCTTAAAACGTATAAATATGGCGATGAAATATAGCCATATGGATAAACTATAGGAAACGATGTGGACATATGGAATGAGTTGGTATCAACAGTAATCTGTCAAACAGAACATCGACAATAATGACAAACAGGTGGCCGTGTCATCTCATCTAAATAACATTATATTTTACATCTATTTAAGCTATTTTCATGGTATTTTTCCGTGGAACCATATGATAAGGCGACCAGCCTTTAAAACAAAATTATTTTGTGACAGCAAATATCATGATTTTATCTCACTGAAAATGGATTAGATGGATTACATGCTATCAGTTAAATTTTTTTCATTGTCATGCAGATGGGAGTAAATATTAAATGTCGTGAATTCATATACCTTCGCAAGACTTATTTGTAAGATGCACTACAACTAAAACTGATTTTGTTTTAAAATTAAGTAAATCTCTTCTTTTCTGGCATGTAATGGCCTTCGTTAACAATTCCCAAGGAAAAATGTTTTAGGCGCCGGATATTATATGCGTAGACTTATTGAAACTGTTGCATGGTCACTGCAATATATATATTGATTCTATTCAAAGTTGGAATAAGTATTTTCGTCGAATACTCGTACTTTGTGCATGCTTTAATGCTGATTGGAATTGAAATAAAACAATTTAGTAATGAAGTACTTTCTATCATATATATTTCGTGGCAATTCTCAACGTTACACAATTCGTTTTTTAAATGTGTTTTCGCTGTCGGATTTACAAAAACGCTATTAATGGTTAATTATCTCGATTTCTGTGATTTTATAGTTGAACAAGTTTAGCTATAACATAGTGATTTATTAAGAGTATGTAACCCATATAGTCATTTTTTCCAATAAATACATTTACTCTAAGATTAATTTAAAATCATTTCTTCGAGTCATCAAACTAATATTGTGATATGAGTAAAATACGTTTATGTTACAATTTAGTCACAATTTATTATTTATAACTTGTATGAAGATTACTCTTTTAAAATTGATTTTAATCCTCAAATGATAGACATACACAGGACAAACTATTCAGTGATGAAAATATATTTTGAAATAAAAAAAGACAAATGAAAGTTGAATAAGATCGTCGGCGCACAACCCTAGTAGGCTTATATTATATGTTTAACCAGTTGTTAAGTAAGTAAATCATTTAATATTTGATATTGCTTGTTGATATTAAAAAATAATCAATTCGCTGTTCAGGGTTAAGTCGATCAATGGGCCATAATGCACCAATATAGACTTAAAATGGCAATAGCATATCAGGGATTTTTTTCCAACATGACGTGACGTCATCGGGTTAAATTTAGCAACCGGTCCCAAAAAAGCAGTGATATTTAAATAGTAAAGAAAAATGACTTAATTACTTTATGAACTAACCGTTATAAAATAGACATGAAAAGAATCACAAGCTTGTCCGTGAGAATTAAGGACCGGGGATAATTAAAAGGAAACTAAATTAATAATATACCAGCATCGCCTTGGATTGGTGTCATATTGTTATGATGTAACTTTTCACTGTGCTAAAGGACCACATACTCATAGCCTGTATTCACAAAACATGTTCTTTTATAGAAATAAAAATAAATTCATAATAATAAATCCAATCTGAAAAAAGTATTCTTGAAACAATTTCCCAGGCAACATTACAGCATTCTGGTGAACCGCACGTAGACTATTCACATGACAGAGAATATGCATCGACAAGCAAATTTTCTGTTCTTATTAATCCTTGTAGATCCGTTTCAAATATAAAACGAAGAAGTTCACAATATACAGTCTGAACTCAATGCACCTCACTGTAATTAATTTTCAATTGAAACATTTTGCACAGATTGAAAAAACATCACATCAGGATGGAAATGGTCTCAGTGTCAGGTTTTCTTGGAAAGATAAAAAAAAGTTTTTGGCCAATCTGTACAAATTTTCAGGAAATCCATGCAGTGGTAAAGAAAGACGTTTCCACAATAACTTTCAGATAATATTTTGAAATGGAAAGGAAATGCTGAATGTTATATACAGGGAATGTTACAATTCTGCTATTGTTGATGTTAAAGCACCTTTATATGTGAATATATTACATTGAAATAACTGGCAAAGATCACACAATGCTATATTATGACAATCAACCCTATACATATTATACTAACATATACTAACAGTACCTTGTTTATATGGGTGCTTCTTCTTATACATGTCTACAAATCAGTTATATTCAATTGACAATACGACATTTGTACGATATCCCAAACTGTTGGAGCTTTTTGTTATGTGTTGAATGAGGTATTTGTTGAAGTCCCAAGAGCTTTACTCTGTATCGTGACTAAACGTGTGGAAGAAATAAAGAGTAAATATAAGGAGACACTGGTTGGTCCGTGAAACCATTGAATATCTGTCAGAATTATAAACGTACATATCGGTTATTGTCAGAATCTTGCCATAGAATGACCATAGGGTTGACAGAGAATCACCAGTATTTATTTAATGTATTTTCATACGCAATAAATTCACCTCGTAAATATAATTGGCAAAGTAGATAAATATATTGATCAATGCCTACATTCATGTACTGCACTATCATATATTCAAGATTTCGATGATCTAGTTTATTTCGGTTATTAAATTTACCTGGTATGTACACCCAATAATAAAGCTGTCTTCTTAAAAAAAATATATGCGTAAGAAAGCTCAAATTTTAAATTAAGTCAAGAATAAGGAATATTGTTATTCGAATAAGACATTTTTGGAATGAAAAGATTAGAATTAAGTTACAGATATATATTTATATAATTTAAATAAAAAGAAAGATTTAAAGATTTAAATGTCGTATTTTACATTTTAGTTATTTTTTTAAGCGGAAAACTTTGGAGGTTTGTTTTGTTGTCAAATGATAGTTCCATCAACAATCAGCTGTATCATGAGTTTTATGTTGTTGCCAAGTAGCACTCCCAGTATATAAACGAATAAGTATAGAAAAATTTGGCAAAATACGTTAAAAATAATTAATACCTAAATTAAAAATTGGTCAATTATTAACGGCCATATATTGGGTTTTTTTTCTCATGACCCTTTGAGAGCGTCTGTTTAACATATGGGCGGGTTGTTAAGGCGGGGAAGTTAATTTGAGGATCAAAGGGGATAATAAATGAGGATCTAAGGCACGCTCTCGTATGCCCGCTGTGACACTCGGCCTGTTCTAAAAGATAATTTCCTGTCAAACCTTACTTGAGAAGCCAAAAGTAAAATTTAAAACTATATATGAAAAATAGTTTGTGATAAAGGGGAAATGACTTGGACGTGCCTGTGTACATATTACTGTATATATAACAGATATAAAGATATAGAGCCTTCACGAGTTATACATTTTGCACCGTTGGTATAACTTACATCCTTTCAGTATATTGAACTGTTAATGCAGCATCCACCGTCAAGGTGAAAGCACCTGTGATTGAATGTCGAACAAGATAGAGATATCTTGGTTTATATTGTCTACGATCGTTACTTTAATATGTCGAACACTGAAAAATACACAACTAGTTAATTCATAAAAAATATATATCAATACATCAAAACATAACTTTAACATTCAACTTCACGATAACCTAGCTGGGACTTCTAGCCGCCGCTTCGTCAGATGTTTTCATTTTCGGAGTCCAATTATTCGTTTGTGTTCGTAAATCAAGCATAAATCATGTATCTATATTAAATTGTATGTATCTACGGCGTTTTTGAGACAACATTTTCTCGGAATATCTGAATCGACACTGTGAGAAGAACGTTTCAGATTTGATGGAGATCCAGAATTCTATATGTCCACGTAATGCAGTATCACTTTTCACTATATTGCCTCTGTGTGTACTATACAGGGATGAATTCACTTCATGTGAAGGGATAATTGCATCTGTAACTTTCTTGTTGTTTTTTGTCTGTTTTCTTAGCAATGCACTGGACCTTCACGTACCCCTTGAGGCAGCAAGTTAACATCATTAGAATTAAATTCTTTTCCTTAAACTATTCAAAAACAGCGTATGAACATCAGCTCCAATTGGCGCTTAAGGTAGACATATAGCTTGTATCTTCCCAGCTTAATGCCTTTTTTTGGTGTCATTTATTTGTGTATTTCTTGCTGAATATATGTTTAGGTGCCTCGTCTATCAGGCCTCGACAGCAGAGACAAGAGCTGTTAAGGGCCCGGGGACGAAGATGGATGAAGAGAGGCTGTCTTAAGGATTGATGGGCTAAAACCGTAGTCCCTGACCAAAGACACTATAAAGTATACCTGTAAGATATTTAAATGTCAATCTTGCACGGACAGGGTTACACATTTTTTCGCAGCAAAGGTATATTATAGGGCCCTGCAACAATGCAGTTTGGGAAACTCTAAAGAGGCTGATGTAAGCTCCTATCACTCGTTACTTAAAAATTTATCAGTGCAGCCAAGAATGTACGTATGATATGTATTGGTATAATAGAACAAACTTAGAAATGCCCTCCACTGTCTTTCATAAAGATTACCTACAACACACCCACACATGTTTACACTGTTAAGTCAGTATTTAGTCCTTCCACTTAACGCCGTAAGAGGAGTGAGCGCAGTTTGTGAAATCAAGTAGATCAACTGAACACTCAGAATGATTTATCTGATAAACAAGGGAATGATTTCAGGTAACGGCGATTTACGGTGTGAAGGTGGACCCGGTGAGATGTGTTAACTGTAAGCTTGATTGATTGATTGGTTGGTTGATTGGTTGATTGCTTGGTTGGTTGATTGATTGATTGATTGATTAATTGGTTGGTTGATTGTTTGATTCACAACTCAATGGACCGGGTCTTGGAAGTTTTCAAGTAAGCTTCATATTAACTGATTAAATTACCACCAACTCTGTCAATAGACGGAAGAGGAAAAATACTAAAAATGGTTATAAAGTTAATTTGTTAGAAAGTGGTTGTGTAAGATCTTGTAAAAGAGACCAGTTCAAGTGCAGCATGTACAGTGTCATAATCCGGTATTGCTACGGACTGCATGGTTACACTTGTTAGCCACTGTCCCTTAAATATAATATAATTATCCTGACTCATTTTCTCAAGCCCATTGTAATATATGCAGTAGTTTTTATTTAACCATGCAGATAAGCTATTGTTTTCTTATTATCACAAGAGGTTTTAATGACGATCCCCGTCATCTTATTAAGAGGCCAACAGAATTAAAAGAAAAAACAATAGATTTGATCTGATAAAGCGATAGAGGAAGGCACTAGGATCAACGCTCGAGGCACAGAAACTTTTTTCTCCGATGAGTTTTTTCACCATTAACCACACTTCACATTCATCGTGCTAGTGTTTACTGATCTGTTACATAGTGTCTGGATGATAACCTACTTACAACAGAAATTGAATTCAATTAAATAACAAATTTTACCTCAAATATTCAACCAATGTAGCTCCTTTTTGTATTGTTTTGCATTCCTCGAATAGTTTTTATACGTATTAATTAAAATACATTATTGAGATGATGTGTTAAAAACTGTCTAAATAACAAGCAGTTTAAGAAAAAACATTTGCGTGCACACGTCCTTTTTTTCAAGATGCAATACCTTTCATGTATTCATTCCGTATAGGTGCAATTATAAATCCTTCATAAAATAAAATAATAGTAATTTTCACTTATTTCTCAAAAACCGGCATACAAACAATATTTCTTTTAAGGGTAAGATACATGTAGTGCTACAGTATAAAAAAAAACACTGAAAAATAAACATTGAATTCATCATAAAACATTTGATCATGTCAAAGTCAAAATTAATGAGGAATCCATTATTAAAAGCTGTGCGCTGTCTACGCTGCTTTCTATATTTCAACGTCTAATTTATATTATAGTGTTCACCAAGCCGATGAATCTTTTTGGATATATATTTCTTTATTGAAAGGATTACCTTGTATGAAAGATACACACTTTTATAAAGATAAATGTGAGGATTCTGCTAATCATCTCACCTGTGAGGCAAGAGAGGTAACCACCCAGCCGTAACCAAGTACAGCCCTGATAAACTGCCTTAAACAAACCAGAATCCCTTTAAACTCAAATAACTTTAATCCCAGACCTTGGACGTTTAATTGGGAAAAATGTGTTCAAGGTGACATGTTGTCGGAATTTGGGGAAAATAGGTTTATATACGAAAATATCAGGCACTAAAACCTGATTTGTATCTTGATGGCGTAACTGTTCTAATCTTCTTTTCAAGTGATAATCAATTATCTATGAATGATGGAAATAATAAATTATAAGATCGTTATAGCCATATTACATGTGACCCGTGATTATTGAATGGCGTAAGTTTGAATGGCGTAACAGGCAGAATGTAAGATTCATCCATTGTACCATTCGGGCACATTTCAATCTGTAGTCTGTAGAATGTAAGATTCATCCATTGTACCATTCGGGCACATTTCTATCTGTAGTCTGTAGGATGTATTCTTTCATTAAAAGAGAATGAAAAAGTGCATAACAAGTGTCGTTCTAGTAGAACATATAAAATTAACATATTTTAATCTGTAGACTCATGAAATCATGGTTATGTCTTCCAGAATAGATCTCATGAAGCGTATAGATCGCCGAGTAATTGGAAATGAGCGTCCTGCCTTCTTCTGTTCATCTTTTCCCAGGGTGTGCAAACCTACATACACCAACCAGGTAAACCGAGAAGAATCTGTTAAGGTGGAAAATTGAAACTTGACATGATAACAATAGCGTGGGTAAGAATGTGTTCACTGATCCATGAATTTACAGGTCAAATCTCAGTTTTTTTAGATCGGCGGATTGGAGCAGCTTATCTGATGGTGTCCGACCTGAAAACCACTGGAGACATTATTGCAACCGTTCCTCCTCCAGGTGTTGGTCAATGTTGGGCAGTTCCGGAAGTGTATTAATAAGAGTAACAGGTTAAATAAGGATCTTTAGTGTTAGCCTACTCTACCAGGATTTCTAGCATAAGCAACTCCACCTAAGTACATATGAAGCCAAGAAAAACTAAAAGGAAGTTCAAATGGACGGATTGTTGTCTCAGCTTAGGGAGGACCTCAGATCTCAAATGACACAAAATCCGGGTAATAATACTGGTGTACGTGCAGTTTTGACAGAAAATATTAAATGGGTGAACTTGATTCAAAAACACATTGCATTGGTGAGAATAAAAGGTGTCAAACGACCTCTACAATTCTACGAAAACGTTGACTTACATGAGACAGATAAGAAAAGGCAATTTGTGGATCAAATCGTCTAAATATTATGGTACTTTCACGAAATATCCACAACATCCTGACATTGTAAAAACAAAGAAGTTGAAATCTGTTTGGAGCAGATTTATTGATTTCAACATCTTTACTGATTCACAGGGGGTTTCCATAGATACTAGCGCCTTTTGCCCAGCATCGAATTATGTATACATTGGCGAA
>JAVFBZ010103148.1:0-25190 GCA_032466195.1 Katharina tunicata | reverse complement strand
TGAAGGTATATGATAAACAGATTATTATGACAGTGCGGGATACGCGCCATTGTATCAGCTCTCGTTGTCTGAGGTCGAACTGTGTATCAATCTCGCTCTTCGAGCTCGATTGATACTGCATTCCGGCCTCAGACAACTCGAGCTGATACATAGTCGCGTATCCTGCACTGTCATAATAATCTCAATATATTCTGTAAACGGTCAATCCAAGTTTTGGGGAAAAAAAAATGTTTAATTTAGTTTCTTAAACTCTGATATTTTTCCTGCAGAAAAAGGAGACATCACATGATATAATGTGTACGTTTGTACAGAAGATATAAACAGTGTTGTCAAAAACAAATACTACTGACTACCGTTGATTGTGCGGATAATTTCGTTGCATGTAGTGTTATCTGTCATAAAGGGGCTGGGTTGTTCAAAAGATAATCAATTGTTTAGTTTCAAACGTCACAAATAAAGTGTAGTATGACATCACGTCATACAACAACAATTTAAAGTTGGCACCGCACTGAGCAACGGGCCACAGGACTAATCACGCGGTAAAACATTGGTTTGAGACAATACGGTTTTGTAATACTGGTGTGTGAAATATTACAGTGATTTTAAACCAAGAATTTGCTCTTTTTGATTATCCAACATACGGGAATCAAAAACAGTTCTAACCGTTGACCCTTGCGGCATGTGCGTTATCAATCACCACGTCTTCCTCAAAAGACACACTTGTAGTCTTGCGATCATCGATTATTCACATCATGATCCAAAGAAAGTTTTAGCCATCAAGCCAATATTTGAGATACTGTCAAATTTTCGTAATGTTCAACAAACTGGGATGTATCACTTTGCTGTATATCTGGCAAAAAGTGTCCTCCGTTAGGAGGATTTGAGGATTGTACAGGCAATGATTCGGTTTCCCGTTCTGAAGACGACAACAAGTGCGCCGTCGAGTTTCACCCTCTCCAGGATAGCACCAATCTGCATATTGGACGAGCAGACGATCATTCCGCACGTGCATCCTGCACGTTCTATAGTTTCCCCTGTAGCCAGTACGTGGTCATTTCACCTTTACCCTGAAAACACGAAACAGATGAATATATTTTAGGCAAAGTTTGTTATATATCGAGTTAAGCTTAGCGGTTGGTGTGTTTAAATTCAGGAATCTGTATCCTATGGTATTATGGGCCGATTTCAAGGCACGTCAGCCAAATATTTGGAATTCAAGAAGTCTAATGTATCAGTTTTGTGTACAAGATGAAAAGACAAATGTGATTAATTTATCTTGATTTTGTAACAGAGTACCTATAACACTAGAACATAGAGTAAAGTAAACTAAACTGTAATTTCAGTAAATCTTAACTTTTATATCTGGAAATTGATAAGATCAGTAAAAATTGGGAGTTGAAAAGGCCTGATATAACCGGAAACTGGGTCGAGGGTGTGGGGGGTGGGGGTTAGGTGAAAGCAATATATCCAAGTCAAAACGCAGCCAGATTTGGAATACATTTTATTGGTTGGCTTATAATATCTGATAGTATTTAACTTTTCAAGGTGCATATACCTATTTTGTTTGAGTGGCATTTATAAGCTGGGTACATTACAAAAACATGACGACTGAGATGGATATTCAAATTCTGGATATATTGGTAAGCGACGTTTCGATCTAGATGCTTAGATCGTTTTCAAGCAATGATTACAAATCTCAACAGAATATACTTTAAATTGTAAAAGAACAGCCTATAACTGTTATAGTTTGTGAGTTAGTTATAACGTTAACGATCTTAGCATCTAGATCGAAACGTCGCTTACCAATATACCCAGAAGTTGAAAATCCATCTCAGTCGTCATGTTTTTGTAATGTACTCAGCTTCTTAATGCCACTCAAACACAATAGGTATATGCACCTTAAAAACATAGACTGTTCTTTTACCATTTAAAATATAATCTGTTGAGATTTGTAATCATTGCTTGAAAACGACCTTAGCATCTAGATCGAAACGTGTCTTACCAATATAACCAGACTCACTTAGGCCTACCTAACCAGGCCAATATAAAATGTTCTGTTCTGATGGACAAATAATCTTCTTTGACAGTATAAATAATGTATGTTCTGAACATAATTCCCTTATTCGGACGGATAGAAGCTATTACAGTAGTACGGGTAAGGTTGACTGAGTAACGATCGCTAGATTTTGTAAGCTTTTCATTCGTTTTTTTTTTTACGAAATGTACTGAAAATGAGCCGAATATCTCAAATAGCCTTAATACAACGCTGACGCCAATGAAGTAAGCTAACTAAGATGTACATCATGAATGTAACCAACCTTTACAGAGACTTGTCCTCGCTTTTCTAGTTTATATTTTTCTGTCTTTAGAAGGACATCAGATGTTGGTTCACTCACGTGTATCTTCAAAGCTACAAAATAAAAAGCAAATTATGCAAATTTAATTCACTTTTCGAGCCACCTCTGCTGCAAAGCTACTTAATTCTAAGATACCTCCCCCTCATCCCCCTTGATCCCAGCAAGAAATTAAAAAAAAACTAAAAAAACGAAAACACCGCAATACAAAACAACACAAAGCAAAAACAACAAGAACAGCAAAGGAAAATCATTCAATGCTAAGAATCACACAAACAGAAAATTACTTTTTTATATCTATTCTTAAAGCCAAATTGAAATAACGATTACTAGATGCAAGTCAATCAAACTACATTGAAAACAATTTAACTTTAACATGTATGCTTATTTCTTAACCGACTTCGGTGACCCAACTGCATTTAGGCATTATTTAAAACTGAATTTATACTGCTTTTGCTTTTTTTAAATTGACTTATACCAATTAACGGTAAATGAGGGTTTCAACATTACGGCAATCTGGACTGTGACAGCATCAATTCTCCTCCCACTCTAACTTGTGGCAAACAATCATACATTTCATCAACAAAGATTAAAGAACAGTTGCTACCCATATCTTAAATGTACAATAAACACTGTCCAACAAATGTCATGAGTTTGAGTATGTCCCCAAATGTATGTTCCCAAATGTCATGAGTTTGAGTATGTCCCCAAATGTCATGAGTTTGAGTATGTCCCCAAATGTATGTTCCCAAATGTCATGAATTTGAGTATGTCCCCAAATGTCATGAGTTTGAGTATGTCCCCAAATGCATGTTTCCAAATGTCATGAGTTTGAGTATGTTGAGTTCAAGAATTCAGCTATTCGACTATTAATCAGATTAAAGTAGGTGTCGAGGTAACTGTTTGAATTCCCAATAATGTGTGATTGTACATGTACGTGTTGGTTTAACTAATAACCATAAAGAACAGCACAACTTTGACTAGGTGATACCAAAATGTATAACGTGAACGTTTTTAGGATGCTGGCGGCAGAGAAATTCGAATGATCAAAGAAACCGATGCTACCTTTCATCTAGTTAAATTCGCCTTGTTTTATCTCGCTTAATAAAGTGTATCGCAAAATGGAGACGACATGTGTGACTAATGGTCAGGATTATCGCATTGGTAATTAATATCTCTCTTAAGAATTTCAAATGAGGTATCGCAACATAAATCGAAATAAATCTGTCATGGCAATTCAGTTGACATGGGCCGCAAAGTAATAGATCAAAACTTATAAATGTTTAATATAATACCATTGACATATCTACTTTCCTGCCATGGTCGTTAACATGGATAACATAAAAAGGAAACAGAGATAAGTAGATTGATTACATCATAAACTTGATCTGAAAGGGACAAGAAGATCGTTTCCCTTTTTAATATCTATATGACATAACAAACAACCACACAATTAGCCTACGTCTTCCGGATGTTCATGTTTACAATTTTTCAAATTATTAACAAAGTGGAAACCTTGGGTAACTGCGCATGTGTGATTTTTTTTAACCACTTTCGACATTTTTAATAGAATTGAATTTCATTAAGATCCAAACCATTTTTGCAGCCTTCCAAGACAATATTCAGTTTGTTTGAATGGTTTTGCGTCGTACTTAGGTTATTTCACTCACATGACCGGGTGCTGTTTTTCAGGCAGCGATTCGAGGTACATGTTGCAATTGACCGTTAGCCAGACATCGAATCGATGTGCATTTGTTACCAAAGGCTGTTATACTGTCAGCGGATCGCGGCACATGGTTGCCATGGACCGTTTTGTTTATCAGCGAATCGAGGCGCATGTTGGCATCCACCGTTATTCAGGCAACAAATCGAGATACATGTTGCAATCGGCCATTAAGGAATAAATGTACGTTGACAATGACCATTATTCAGGAACCGAATAGGGGTACAAGTCACTCATAATAAAAAACTAGCCGGTAAATAATAATAAAAAAAAGAAGAAACGATTACCTTGCCGGGACTCTTAGCTTCAAGCTGTGTTTGTTTGTCCACCACAGATCGTACGGCCTACGGCCTGTACTTTGTTTCTGATTGAAGCGGCTAATAAGTAAGCTGGAAGCTGTCAATAACGTGCGGATCAGATGTAATAAGCGTGAAATATTAACTTTTGGCAAAACAAAAGTTGTGACAAGAAATTAAAAATATTTGACACGGTTTAATTTGGTACTAAATAAACACATATTGTGACAGTTGTAAAACATTAATAAAATGCGACTCGTGGTTCCATGATGTTAAAAAATAGACCCTACCTTCCCCTGTGCTTTCCATTCTAGAGGCTGTGTTGACTGTGTCCCCGAACAGGCAATAACGGGGCATCTTCAGACCCACAACACCCGCTACAACAGACCCTGGAGGAGAAACAACCAAACTGAATTAAATTACAGTCAAAATATGAATTGAACAAACCATTACATCAACACTGCAGAGAAATCCCCTTATTTCGTCAAATAAAATATAAAGTTTTGGCGAAATTTGATATCGTAACACCTGTTAACAAGCATTTGCATAATTAGTCAACTAGTCTATTGCTGACAACAATCTAAATTGCCCTTGGAATGTTCCACTTTTTCGTTTGAATAATCAATTCAAAGGATTCATACCTAGTCTAACCATTAATATTTATGTGAATGGATGCATTTAACTGAAACTGTTTCATGACAAACAAACGCATTTAGAAAAAACTATTAACCTCCTCACCCCTTTGACCTCAATTTATAGACGGGTTTATATCAATGCTATGAAAATCTCTTTTATTTTGTAAATCTTGAAATCTAGCCCGTGACAAAATCCGCATTGTCTGAATCTTTACTGGTTTGATTTAGAAAAAATATCAGAAACTACGCAGTTTTAGTAGTTCGACCATAGTGTCGATAAAGACAGTCCATGTTCTAGACAATGTATTGATACATTTAGTGTATGTTTCAGAGGGTGATTAGGCTGGACTATAGTACAGTAAAGGTTATGACGTCATCACCATAAGAACGAATAAACCTGCATTAGAAATTCCGCCTTCGGCTTCATGATGTTTTGTGGTTTATTATCTATAACCTACCCGTATGTAGCCCAGCTCTGAGTAATAAAGGTTTCTCTGGAAAGTGTCGAATTCTAAACACTCGGGCTGTTGCTATGAGAGCAAGTGTGAGGGAAGCCATGACAGTCACGTGATTTTGATTTCTTTTTGGCAGACCGGAAACCACCATGTAAGCATCACCGATCGTCTCTACCTGAAAAGGGTCAATGTTAACGTATTTTAGAACATGGAAATTTGGAAACTCTCCGATATATTGCTGAACCAGTTTGCCGGTTTCGGCTGCCGATATAGTCGGATATATTTTACGAAGTTTTAACACTCCACAAAACACAAGTCATGTACAATCATCAAAGTGAAAAACACATGGGTACATTTTTGAACTCAATCATTTAAACAAACATTCCCTCAATCATGCTGTTAAGCTGAGGAAACAACCTTGTATATGTATGGTGACTTACACTGCACCATGTGACAACCAATCTGAATTAGTCAATTAAGTGACAAAATACCTGATGCGAAAAAGAGAATTTAAATTCAAAACGAATTGTTAAAACTTGAATAAGGGACACAGAGCCCTGTGATTTCATGGTAACTTATAATCATCATACAAGTACGCACATAAACAAATAACTTGAGAGCTCATTGAGTGGACAGAGCGATACTGGTTAAATAGATTGTCAAGGGGACAAAACTAGGTCATAATACATGTATATTAAACAACCCAGCTGATTTGCACATCCTGGCAACACAAGTCTATTTCGGACGGTTACTAAAATCGTTATCCTTTGTTTCCTCATGTGAATAATAATCATACATGATTTACCTTGTATGCGTCGAATTCGTCGATGACGTCATCAAATCTTGAGTATAGATCATTCAGCATGGCAACAATCTGTAAGTGTACACAAGAAGGGTATGGTTTACGTCAATGTGCTCTATTTAAAGAATAACCGATAATGTTTCTACTCACTTCAGTTTTCTCAATACACACAGATTGTTGTTTTTAGTCATAACTGTTTTATTGAGTATACAATAGACAAAATACATTTTCCAATTATTGATTTATTTATTGACATCAGTATAGGGAAGAATCTGTTGAGTGGATTATCTGCCTTGGTAAGATTTGATTAATAGGATTATTTAAGCACCAATTCACGTCTTAATTATGACACATGTATATAGCCTAATAAATGATTAAAGTCGTACTCAAGCTTATTTCACTTTAAGGACAACATTTTGCTGTCTCTGTTTGGTGGGAAATCGGAATGAAACCGCCTTAAAATTACTATGCGATCTCTGCAGCCACTGGAGAACTTCCCTTATCTACAAAATGTTGACAGGGTTTATTATTTAATAGAGAGAAAAATTTATTGATTGGGGTTTTACGCCGTACTTAAGGTTATTTAGTTATGACGGCGTGCCAGCTCAATGGGTGAACGAAACCACCGTAAGCAACGCCTGCAACATAGAAGACGCCTCCATAGATTTACAGGACGAAAAACACAGGACACCAAAACATATAGGCCCAGAGGACCCAGGAATCACCTGGGCCTGGAAAGCTCCGGCGAAAACACCCGCTACTGGGAGGAAAAATGTGAATTTAATAACACGAATGAACTATAAAATCTGCTTGATTTTAATTTATGCACTGAGTGGGCTGTAAACTCTGAGCTATGATCTTCATATTCATAACGAGCAGCTTTGAATTCGCAATTGGCCTATTGCTCGCAACTCTTAAACGTATCATTTTAAACATTATTCGTGAATATACTGCGACACTTCACTTCTATCAACATGTAATTTAGTTTTACCCAGACAAATTACCAGGAACTGTGTTTAAAATTATCATATTTTCATAGATTTACCAAACATCTTTGTGTATCTTACCTCCATGTTCATTTCTGGCATGCATGTGTTTTAGTTCTAACGCTAAAATGTGGAATAACAAGTCCGCACTGCGATACATACCACGTGGCCTGCAGCAAATACGAATCATGTGGCTGCAGGCTTTGAAGCATGTATTATTAAAATATGCCTCAAAGCCTTAATATTTTGTGCTGTGTGCATTTATAAACTCGCTTTTTAAGAAAACAATGGTAAAATTGAAAATTCCGAAAATCCGAACATTATTGACAGAGAAATAGTCCGTTTAGTTAGTGTTACATCAACAACAAGAACAACAAAAGCGCCAACAAGAGAGTGAGTTAGGTCTAGACCCCGTTCACCGCGGGGTACAAATACAGAGAATATTAGTTTCTTATTGTGACACCAGGGATGCTGGTATACAAGTGTGAAGAACATACATTACACAGTGAAAACGATTGACTCGATTTAAATGTTTGTTTAATAGCCAATCTAGGACTTGTGATAAGGACCAAGGATACATTGTATGTATAGCTTGTGACAGTGTTATTGTTGTGGCGCATCATTTCCGATTAAGGGAGAGTCCAGTGTCTCAATCTATTGCACTAGCGCCCCCTGGCGTTGTAATGGAACATCCGACTATCTAAATCCATATGCCTAAGTGTGTATCGTGGGTTAACCTGCTATGTTACTACCTATTTACACAAGACGAGTTAAGCAGACTGGACAAAGCAAAATTATCCTAAGCAAGAAGCCGAAAGACACCTTACATGCATAGGTAAGTCCTAATACGCGGTTAGAACGTCTTCAAGTGACATAGGATAGCACATTAACACACATACCCTAAATCCTCAACAAATTCGACCTCTAAGGACACAAACTTTAAGTAATTGATTGAATGTTAAAGTGTGAATTTGGAACTAAAACTTTCATTTTCTGGTAATTTAAAGTCTGAACTTCATAAAAATGTCAAAATTGCATGTCTACACTTCTTACCCTCTGCATAAAATGTAGTTTTTTGAGTTGTAGAGGGAGTCGAATTTGTCGAGCATTTAGGGTAGACTTTTCACGATGGTCACCTTCTACAGAATTGTACCATGAATAATAGGGTACAGGTGGTGTATGAACTACTGCTTCTTATTGAGTTATTGACTGGCTGAGTTAAGGGAGTGAATGGAACCCGAGTTAGGTAATGGCTGTCAAGAATTATGGATTATAAATACGCTTTGAAATATACATAAAAAAGTTTCCATAATAATTTGTTTGTGTTGTAATTAACTGAAAGGGTAATGAACTCTTAATGACCTTTCACGACTATTGATTCACACAGGAGTTAAAGCTAACGTGAACACAATACAACAAAGCAGGTTGTGTTAGTCTAATATAACTAATGGTTTATTAATATAGCAGAACAAGTTGTTCACCTTAATTGGAAACATTGTTCCTTGCTATTTTAATAGAAAAACCTGTCTCCAAAGAAAATCTTCGCGGAAGTAAGCTACTGTGCAATTAACTTTCTTTTCGATGATAATAATACCGGAATCAATTTCCTTTAGAGAGACAAAACGAAGATGGAACAAAGGGAGATAGCAAAACAGCCTACCTAACCGTGATTGCTTTCTATAAATTCTCATTTATAATAGATAGAGCCTTACAAATTACCGGTTAGAATGTTACTACGTCGTAATACAAAAACTACGAGTTACGGATAGGGTTGTGGGTTGGATAAACCTGTTCCATTTAAAGAACTTAATATTAGAGATAACTAATCAGCTTCCTGTATCATTTTACTTTACGTTTTCGGCTTGTTGATACGTTTTCGTATTGTAGAAATCAACATTTGTGGAAGACAGTCTTCAAAGCTGATATAATTATTTTCACTGTAAATGCCACGAGGTGCCAGTAGTAAATGTTTATATTATATATTATATATGGAAGCTCATACCGGCCACTCTCGATCTCGCGTGGTTTATTAACTCCTTGTTGGTGACAAAAGCACCTCGACAACTCGAGATTCTTATGTAAAATCTCGTGGTATTTGTTTTTGTTTAGTAGGGATTGGGCTAAGGAGCGAGAACGCGAGAACGCGAGGTTTAGCTGTTAAATATCGCTTTCCGGTGAGAGCATGCGTATGTCAAATGCAGCACAAGAAACGGAAGCTCATACTTATTAGTTTCACGTAAGGATTAATTGCAAACAAACAGATCTTGCTCTTTCAGCGTAAATAAAGATAGGTTGTATTAATTACTTTGTGGAAGAAGTGTATGATAGGCAAGCAGTTGAAATACCCCCTGTACAGATTTATAAAGAAAAATTAAACAACAACAGAAAAACGCGTTATTTAATGTGTAAATTTCGTGGTTTTCAAATTCGCCATCTGAAAGGGGAGATCGCGAAATGGCGAGATTTAACGGTTAAATCTCGCGTTCTCGTGTTCTAGTGATCTCGCGTTCTTGCTTTCTCGTTCTCTTTAATATGAAAGAAAAAATACTAAAACACGAGATTTTATTGATAATATCGACTTTTTGAAAACGCGAAATCACGAGTACTCGAGAACGCGAGTACTCGAGAACGCGAGATTGCGACATTTTACAGTGAAGTCTCGCTCCCTCATGTCCTCGTCCTTTTGAAAACCACGAGATTTACATATCTAATCTACAGGTTTGTTGTTTGTTAGTGCAGGTCGAGGGGCAAGGGAGCGAAAATGCGAGAACTCGAGAACGCGAGGTTTAACTGTTAAATCTCGCCATCTCGCTGTCTCGCATTTAAGATGGGGCATTTGACAACCACTAGATGTACACATTAAATATCGCGTTTTTCCTTCATCTCAGTCTGTCTTAATGAAAGCCAGGCGACAAGATCTGCTTGTGTGCAATATTTACCTCGGCTACGTATAACTTGGAGGTTCCGTATGATATGTTGAATTCAACATGCGTACGCTTTCACCGGATAACGATATTTTGTTGTTAAATCTCGAGTTCTCGCGTTCTCACCCCTCACCCACCCTGATCGTAACTTACAAAACCACGAGATTTTACATAACATTCTCGATATTGGTCTTTTTTTTTCTTCTTTAACGTGTTAACGTCGAGAAGTAAAGAACGCGAGAA
Organism: Katharina tunicata; assembly: GCA_032466195.1. Classification (NCBI taxonomy): domain Eukaryota; kingdom Metazoa; phylum Mollusca; class Polyplacophora; order Chitonida; family Mopaliidae; genus Katharina; species Katharina tunicata. The sequence continues at coordinate 14,772 of JAVFBZ010103148.1, read as the reverse complement.
GGCGATGCTTAACCCTTAAATCTCGCGATCTCACTATCTTGCCTTTCGAATGAAGGAATTGAAAACCAAGAGATTTACTTATTTAAAAAAAATCTCGCGTCTTTCTGTTTATGCATGACGAGGAGCGAGACTGCGAGTGGTCGCTATGAACTTCCATCATTCTATGTGAATGTGCTTTGTGTTGAATTGTGAAACAAAGTGTTGATTGCGCATGTCAGAACCAGGTGTCAGGATAAAAAATAAACCATCCAAATGACAACTCAATGATTGCTTCTTGCTTGTTCTTACCAATTGTCTTTTTGACAAATTTACCTCCGCAATAGTGCATATTTTGTTTGAGTGGCATTTAGAAGCTGGGTAAATTACAAAAACATGACGACTGAGATGGATTTTCAACTTCTGGATATATTGGTAAGCGACGTTTCGAGCTAGATACTAAGATCGTTTTCAAGCAATGGTTGCAAATCTCAACAAAATATGCTTACCAATATATCTAAAAGTTGAAAATCTATCTCAGTCGTCATGTTTTTGTAATAGTGCATATGTCCAGTAAAATTAAAACGAGACAATTCTGCACAGACCATCACGTGATCTCTCCTCCCTGACATTACGTGCCTTTTTGGGGGTTAAGTCAAATTGCCAGTGATAACGGCATTATTAATACTTGCCTGAAACGGGGTACTAGAAGCAGAGATGGACGTAAAACCAACAATATCCGTGAAGCAAATCGTGACGGATTCAAACGACACCGGATCGACAACACCCTTTTCTTGTATTTCTGAAGCAATTGATCTGCAATAGATTGTACAAATACTAAGCAAAACCACGACAAGTTGGAACAATGAATAAAACAGTAAATCAGGTTTTTTTTATGGATTCCCTGTAGCATTTGTTTTCCTCAGAATTTATAAAGCAATGGATATCAATGTATAAATAATCACGCATGCGTTCCACCAGAAACAAAGTTTGTTCATTGCATGGAATGTACTATTCCTCAAATCTCTCCCATTTAAAATAGAGACTTGGGCAATGCCGTGCAAATAATAATCAATAGCCATCTATTGAATTGACCATACCTTTTTGTCAACGGTCTGTTATTTATTTATACGCATTAGCCTAAATAGATATGTTTGCATTAGAAAGCCTAATATAAATAATTAAGACTTGAGATCAACGTAGACCAAAGTCATGTAAAATTAACCAGAAGGTTGGCCTAATTTTTGTGTGAAAAAAACCAAATCGGTTTCCATCGATCAATTATGCTGTTCTCACAATATTTTTGTTGTGCTGCAAATTTGTCCTAAAATCGATAAATTTTAACCGCACACATATATTGATGTTAGAATTAGCGAAGACTGTGATTTGCCAATTGTTGTCAATTTGTAGGGAAAATATGCTCTAGGATTATAACCCAGTCGCGATCATCTGTCATCACATGACATTGATTTCTTTTATTTGGCGTTTATTTGGCGTCAAGAATATTTCACTGATACGACGATTTTGCATTGTCGCTATTTGTTGGAAAACCGGGAAGAAATCTCAGTATTAACCAAACCGCGATGTTCCCGGTCACTTGGAATCTTCCTTTGATAACTAAGGACTGTGCAATGCATAACAAACTGACCCACGGCACGGCTGATAACTTTCATATAATACAGGCCTAATGGCGCGTGATTCTGTGTTAATAATATACGTATTACTCCAGGCGGGTACACAATATGATGTATAAATATATAGCTTTGTTCTACTTACAACGCCATTCCGCTTTCATTGAAAGCTTTTCCTAGTCGACAAAATGTGACGTCAACAACAAAACATTTCTAAACAATATAACTGTAATTCGAATAAAGGCTTGTCAACGTCGACTTCGCTATGAGTCATGGCCGTCTATTATTAAATCGTATTTACAGTATCATTTATAACAATAAACCTAGAACGTTTAAACATACGCTGGTAACAAACGACCCAGTAAATCTTCAGCTCTCCGTTTCTCCTGTAAATATTTGCCGGTTCTTTCATCTACGAGAGATTCCAGGTTATTGGCATACTGTTCCATCCGGGCTAGTAGGTTGTCAAAAATGTTCCCCGATCGAAACCTATAAGATGAGGCATAATTTTTGTTTAGCGTGACAATATATATTTTAATATGGATATCAAGGTTATTACTTCAGTGAACATAAATTAGTTTCACCTGAAATACCATGGAAATAGCGTATATATATATTGGTTAGAGCGCCGGCCCTGTTAGCCAGTGACCCGAATTCGAATCCCAGTGGATGCAAGCAAAATTTTAAATCTCTACATTTATACAAACATAAAAACATATATAAATACATATATATATATATGGAAACATAACTGTACAACAGAAAATACTAATTCACACAATTACTATTCCAATCAACTTTTTTCTTTCTTTTTTTGCTGTTGTTCGTTTTGTACTTTTATCGGATAAATGTAGCTAATGTTTACTTTCGTACTAAATTCCGACGTTAAATAAAGTTTCTAATGAAATTCGTTGATAATAATGATATTGTTTTGATAAGAAGAGCTGTAAAATGGTACAATGGTGAAAAGAGTAAAACTTTTCAAGGCCTGAACTCACTTATCGCCAGCTATTTCAGTCATAGTGTCCAACACTTGCTTGAGCGGGGGCCGGAGTTCCGGGTTCTCGTCCCAGCATGATTCGATGAGCTTCTTAAGCTGGACAGGACAGGTCTTGTCATCTAGGCTGGGACGTAGAGTACGACCCTGGGGCTCAGAAACCTTGCAGATTATCTCTAAAAGTATTGAGAGAGGAATCCGCTTGATAAAATGCATAACAATGGTGAAGGAAATCTGATCATGTCAATCAGACGAAATGGGTGGAGTATGGTATATTGAATACACAGAGAAATAAATATTTAAGGTTAAAGGGTTATAACGCATTTAACTGTGGGTTGGTTTACAATGTTGTAAGATAGAATAAGATAAACTACGAATAAGGAAGTCATGGTGGTATAGATCAAATATTTATTATTTGTCAAAATCATTTAAGCATACACCTTTACATGGTATGGTATACATGGTATATATATTAGCTAAATATAATATATATTTAAATATATTACCTACACCCACATAACTTCCTTTGTTCGGATTTTCGCTTATTCTATGTTACTCTAAATTGATCTGTGGAACTACTGGTTACTTTGTTATCCCAAAGAGAATAACACCAATGTTCATTTCAAAATGCTCTTACGACAGCACAGTTTATTGAATATTTAAATAATAAATGTTTTTATTTGTCGACGAAATAATAGTCGTAGGACCCTGACAGTAAGTCTCAATCCTAAATTATCAGCTACACAATGGAAACTCTGCTATGACATCTATAGACCAAACAAACAGATGGGGTCTAGTTTAGATACTCGATAGACCGTAAATCCCCCAGGACCCGTCTTTGTCCGCCATTTGAATGAAACATAATTTTCCTTGGATGCTAAATGTATTGCTCATGACCAATTTCCCACTGCCACTCAAATCCATCGATTTATTCATTGATTGGTGTTTTATGGGTATTTTTTGGGGTATTTTACTTACATGACGGCGGTGTATTGTAACAGTACGCAGTGAGAATACATGTAAATAAATAATATGAAGTCACTTCACATTTAACCTCCATTGAAATGTAAAGTGTCTCCAAATCTAAGTATGAAAACAATTTGAATGTAAGCTCGTAATATACTGCCCTCAGCCAGAGGGCGCCACTTGAATCAGTTATAATCATAATTAGCATTATTGCATTCTAATAAGCACATCGAAAAGTTAACAACGGCATTGAGTTTTGTCTTTATTGTTTGTTAACCTGTTTCGCTAAAATGTAACCCCACATGTATTGCAGGTGTTATTAGCAGCGAGAGGAACACGATCTCCGCAGTGACAAGTTATGTTTTTTTTCTTCAGAAATGTGGTTCAGGTCGGCTGGCGACAAACATATTACCTTCAGCTGTGAGATCATCATAACTGATGTAAAAGACTCCGCATCTACAGACGATCTCCTGTAGGATGATTCCTAACGAGTAGACGTCTCCTTTTACTGGGTTGGGAATCTGGTCGGATGCACATCTTAAAAACTCTGGGGCCGTCCAAAGAAACTCTATAAATGTCAGAAACGTGAGATCGGTTAAATTACGGAGCACAAGCATAATTAGTGCGACGGATAATGATATATATAGAGAGATTGACTGTGCCGATCGTAAACATTACACAGGGCTTTGATACGGAAGCCAGTCAAGGTTTTTATGATATCAGCTTTCAATGCTAGAATCGATGCATGGATGTGGGGAGTCTTATTACTATTACCTTAACGGATTTGCGTATAATAGAGGTGACACCCTCCGCGTTACTATAGGTGGAAGGTTTCATGTCGTATTCGGACTTCATCAAAATACACATCTCTTCTTTCTTAATATAAAAACATATACCTTTTCATACAATCTATCAGATTACTGCATAGACTTTGATGAGATGAAAAAGTGATTCGTCATACATCACGTGATTGATGAGTTTTTATGAACCTTGATCTGAAAATAAGTTTATGTTGTGGTACACGAAGGCCGGTTACATCTTCGTAAACCATGACATGTTCCGACCTACTCTACATTACAACTCTTGGTTGGCCAAGCATCTATAATCAGAATGTACAGTGGCGCGATCTGTGAATAAAGTAATCAAGGTTTGAATAAACTGTTACAATTACACCCAACCAATCAGAACTGCGCTTACAACTTGTATACACTCATTATGGCGACACCAAAACTACTCGAATCAACCACCTCAAGTAAAAATTGAGTGGTTCCGATGCCACCAATCAATTGCGTAGATATTAATTCCAGTTATATAGATACTCGGTCCGCCAAGGATGCTCAAAATAAAAATCGTGGGAAGCGAAGATGGACTTGATAGGGAGTGCTAGAGATTATGTTCTCGATTCTGACCGTCGTGAATTCCAGTAATTCGCAGGTTGTTTAAGTTATACGTTTCTGATTAATTATCTTTTCTAAAGAAGATACTTATTTCCTTATGGAACGAAAGCCATACCTTTATCCTGTCTGACTTTACTGGCGATCCAATTCCTGGGGCCCAGATCTGAAAGTTTGACCACGAATCTGCCATCCACTAAACAATTAACACTCTTCAGGTTACCGTGGAATTTAGAACTGCTTGAATGGATGAACACCAAACCCTTAAAACAATAAGATGGTGGATTGGTTGAATGGCTCCGCATTGTTTCGGTACTTAAATAGTATTTTACAATCCAAGATCACACTTACTTATTTGAAAACACACTTCATAATTTTCCTTATTAGTGGGTATCTGAAGCCAACATAACACTTATTTATCTGAAAACACACACTTACCTTAAGAATATCCCATTTTAGTGATTGTATGAAGCTAACATAACACTTACTTATCTGAAAACACACTTACTTTAAGAATATCCCAAATTAGTGAGTGTATGAAGATAACCTAACAATTACTTATCTGAAAACACACTTACTTTAAGAATATCCCAAATTAATGAGTGTATGAAGATAACCTAACACTTACTTATCTGAAAACACACTTACTTTAAGAATATCCCAAATTAGTGGGTGTATGAAGATAACCTAACAATTACTTATCTGAAAACACACTTACTTTAAGAATATCCCAAATTAGTGGGTGTATGAAGATAACCTAACACTTACTTATCTGAAAACACACTTACTTTAAGAATATCCCAAATTAGTGAGTATCTGAAGCTTAAATCCAGTGATATGCTGTCATTTTCCAGAATATCCTGAAAGTTAAAATATCCAATTAAAAGATAAGAATTTTTTTAATTAGTATATGAATAGAATCCTGAGGGTTGCAAACAGTCCGTAAGATACTCTTTGGTCAATATTTCAATAAGAAAGCTTTTTTTTATCCTGAATGCAGATATACGTTAATGACCAACACACGGTTTAGGGTACGTAATCTTAGGGTCCGTAATCTTAGAAAATCTGATTAATGAGCGACTCCCGGAACGAGTGATAGAAATATTAAAGTAGGGTGGAAAAAGTTACTTCCAGCAGTCTATTATGGACTATTTTAATACTTAATGACATAGAGAAATACCAACCTCCAGACTGCCTTTGGAACAGTACTCAGTCAGTACAAACACATCAGGTACATCGATACATATTCCCAAACACCGACATACGTTTGGATGACTCAAGTCTTTCAACTGGAAACAGATACATATTGTCAAATGTCAGCATTAGGTTTCAACTATAAATGAGCAAAATAACAAAAATTTACACAAAAAAAACCTAAACATGTATGTCCTGAAAAGTGGAAAATTAAGCTCATTTTCAGTTTGGGAGTTTAAAAGTTTTGACCTTTGCGACATCGGAGTGACGTCCCTTTACGAAAAGATGCCACTTTACGGCAATGTAGGGCCAACTGTCTATACTTTACCAGTGCGGATACAATTTAAATACAATATCTTTTAGAAACTTTTACTTTTGCTAAAAAAAATATATTCTAATGAACAGAAAAACGAAATTCATATTAGGTTTTATTTGTTTTATTTCTTAGCCTGCAGTTCTTGACTTTAACGCCCATGTTACGATTAGCAGCTTGATCCTATCTTACTGTAAACTGACAACGTTATTTCGAAAAGGGACGTCATCCATTTGTCACAACGTCATCACACGAATCACCGGTACAGGCCATGTAAGTTGCTTGTATTTTACTTCGGGTTCATGCTTGATACTTTGGCGGTTCGTTCTTTATCGGTCTTTTAGAATGCACTTGTAGTTTGTTTCGTGTGCAGTCATATGACTTGAGAGGACAATTGTCATCTTTAAAAAATTCCGTACACGTGACTTTTTAAAAGTAAAAAAAACTTTGAAAAAAGAAGCTCGTACCCGGAACTAGAATGATCTTGTAAAATCTCTTTCATTGTACGACGTGACTTACAAGACTTATTACTGTATTGTAGCCACATTGGCCATTGTGCGATTCCAATTCTTCCTCTTATGGACAATATGATATAATCTTTTTTTCTATAAGGATTTTACATCATCGCACAGAATGAATGTATAACATATGTCAGTAAGACAGTATTTAGGGTTATGAAAAATCTTAACAGACTCAGGCAGAGTTTCCAGGATCATTCTGATTTATAAGTATGATCTATCACCAACTTGCATCATTTGCATGCCTTGTGTCTTAACAGTGTGCATGTTAACACAACATCGGGATTATATCTTCATATCTTATCATCTTTTGGCTTAAATGTATCACGTGGTCAAGAGGTAACATACCATGTCGGACATGAGGCCTGTTATGAGGTCTGCGGGTTCTTGCTCGCTTAATTTAAACCAATCGCCAAAAGCTATTCCGTTATCTGCTTTCATTTGAGTTGTCAAATAGGTCGTGTGCTTCTGTCTGAACGAGTTTTGCATATGTAAGAGACGGAGAACCGAATCAAGGTCTGAAACGTTAATTAACTGAACTGTCCATCAGTTCCGCTGATAATCATAGCACTGTACACAAGTAGTGCAACCTTTGAAGAAGGAAAGACTTGCTGTGACTGAATATTTACGATTACACAAATTTAGACGAGTTGCTGTACCTGTGTTTTATGTTACAGAAGTGCCAACATGAAAACAATTACGACATTTTTTATTTTTTTGGATTAAAACTCTCTGATTCTATTTCAAAAATCTTTGCAGGCTGAGACTTTTGTGGTAATCGAACCCACGACCGTCAGAGTCAGGCACCGACTCGCCAGTAGCAAATGCCGACCAACTGACCAACTCAGTCACCCGGCCTTCTACCTTGTGTTATCACAAAATACGAAAATTGTTAAACTGTCAAAAAGACTGTTAACGGTGACTTTCTAGACGACACAAATAAATCCCAATAACGTCTTTAACGTCTTATATACTTTGTTGTAAAGGTTTGTATAACTAAGTGTCGACCTCATCAAAAGTCATAACTGTATAAGGGCACATTCACAATATTGTCTTCCATAAATCTAAATTTAGGAGGCAATCCCAATTCACACTCTCTCCATTTGTTCAAAAAATTATACAATAAAGCCTTGGTTGTTATACAATACAATGATTCCCATTTCACACATAGTTTTGTGTAGTCAAATGTTCACAGTGTATTGATCTATCGTTAAGGTGTGGTACTACTAGCGTGAATATGTGCCATTGTTGCATCTGTGACATCACAATGCAATCGGCGTTTACAATTAATTTCGATACACTTGACCATTATCCCGAATTGATTTCCTGAAAGATGTTGCCAACATTTTATTTGTTTAATTTACCGTTGTTTTGTAAATCGCTCAGTCGTTTCAAAGTTCGAGGTCGTCTGCGGGTTGACAAAGGATAGACCATGTTTCAAATAATCGATTAATCTGAACAGATTCAGTCTGAATTTGTTGCGACTTGGGGTGATGTCAGTCACAAGTTCAATTTATTAACAACTTCTACCAAGTAGGTTATTAACCGGAACAGGGGAAAGCAACTGTTACCGATCCTGTTAAAAATGATGGGTTGATCACGACAGACGCATGTTAGAAATAACTGCAACACCCATCCAGATAGCAACTCGTACCGGAGATAAAGAGAGCTCCGGAAATGAGAACACACACATTTGCGCACGCGTGCCACTAACCTGTCTGTATTCCTTCATATTATTGCCGATGTAAGACTGTGTCACGTGAGTGTACTTCTTCACAGCTACAAGACTTCCCTGTGGTTAATCAGAATTTGACAACAATGAGAGGTATAAAGAACAACATAAATAAACACGCGAACAAATATGATAATATTTTGTTTTTCTTTTAAAGTAGCTTTTAAATGCCTGAAATGTGGATCTGCAAGGAAGTGCTATTCCATTGAAATGTTTAAAGATTGATCTAGGGCGTGTGTAGACTTCTTGTATTCACTCTACTGTTGTTCCCAGAGCTTACACAATAGAGAAAAAAACAGATTTGTAATTTTTACATTTTTTATTTTTTAAGGATTTATTTTTTTATTATTGAAGTTAAGTTATCGGCAGGATATTGGTATACATTTGATGTGCTAATAACTATTTTTTCCCCAAAATGACACATTATTAAAGTATATAACAGCTTCGAAATTCATTTGAAATTATCATAGAGACACTTGCTTAAAGGAGTATATATGATACTTCTATTTAATAATTAATACTATTGTCCAAGGTCAGCTTGTTAGTTGGTCTATTTGCCCGGAATGTACAGTATTTTGTGGCTTGATTGGGGTTTTACGCCACACTTAATGTTTTAAGTCTGTCAAATTGGTAAAGGAAACCACCATAAACGACACTGGTAATACAGGCTACCACTTAACCAGGCCACCACAACAAATCCTCCTCCTGATGCCGCTCATTAGCTTAGCCCAAAGAGCACCAGGGCACAGCACCCTCCCTCCCAACAACCCGACCGACATAATCATCTGTCTTCACTATTTTTAAAAGTCTGTCCTGAGCTGTTATCCACCCAGTTTCTAACTAAAAATGTGTCTTCACCAAATAAGGAAAACACTGAAAACGTTTAATAGGCCCCTACCTTGAAATATCCGATCTTTGTAAAAAGTTGTTCAAATGACTGATTACTAGACAATGCTCTCATAGAGATCTGAAAGAAAGAATTCAATAATTTATATTTTTTCACAGTGGGTCCACGGTGTATTTAATTCCATTTCCATGGTATAATGTTGCATGAATATTAGTATACTGCCCTTCAAATGCGGCCTCTTGGATCACGGGTTATCGCCTATGTAAATATCACAATTAGCATTATATATCAGGAATACTACCATCTCTAGTCATGGTCAAATATCATTTAAGTTATCATGGTCCTCAAGGAATATACTTTCGTTCACCCAAATTTCCACTTCATTAACTATTATACACAGTTCGTTAATCCAACGTAAAAGTTAAAATCCCTGATGACGACTTTGCAGAAGTTCTTACATCGGAGTTTCAACATGTATTGTTACTTGGCGATAAACCGTGGCAAGATAAAAAAAAAAGCCGATTGGACTATTAGCTTGGTGAAATGTTACAAATGTGCACTGCAAATCAACACGGGTCATTAATACCCCTTCAGTTGAGGAAGTCGAACAAGACAAGAGAAACAGTCGGCCAATGACTGTACAAGATGATCAACCTTATTCAGCACTTTAGGCTATTTCACTCTTGCGCGTGTCAGCCCATTAGTTGAAGATACCACAATCGACTTGGTAGGTCATTCTCACATTTCTCACATAGTTCTCACAGAGCGACATGGACAAGGACGCTTACAAAAAGCTACAAAGAAGAATGTCCCTGGCAGAACTTACCACAGAACGGGACATTGTTCCGGACAGTGCTGACTTATTTGTGAAGGTTACGTCACACAGTTTTACCCGCCACAACATTTCATTCGCCTTCGCCTTCATGTGTCTAGGATTAAATAAACAAGATAAGATAATTAAAGGATAAGTTAATACTTCATCAAGCTCCTATGTCGTTCGTACTAGATGCCATAAAATTACATTCCAAGCTAACTAAACCGAATGCCTTTGGTACATTACCATATGATCGTTTGTGCTATTCGTGCATATCTCCTTCTTGGGAAAAATGATAAAATGAGTTTGGGCACCCAATGAAATGGTTTGCTTAAAGTGCAACGAACGACAACTCTTGCATTTTTTTCGGAGATTTAATGATCTATAGATGTTACAACAACAACTGAAAATTTTCAAAGTGAAAAATCAATCAATCTGTTAAAACGACTTAGGGTTAGGTGTTAGGGTTAGGGTTAGCATTGACAACACGTGCTTTCAATTGTAACATCTGGCCGGACAGCTTCGGCTATTTCCGGACGATTTTCAGTATCTTCATTAATTATTTTCCAAATAAGGAGATATGCACGGATAACACAAACGCACCTCTGATTAATTAATAATCGTACTCGGACTGTATGTGGGTTTGTCTACCAGCTACCAATGGAAGATCGTGGGTTCTATTTACCCAGTTTCCATCCCGCAATAAAACTGGTCAATGACATGTTATTGGGACAAATAATCTTGTTGTCCTAAAACCGGACAATAAACCATCAACAAAAATAAATCTTCTCGAAACATTTAATCGCACAAAAACCAGAATGAGCTCACCTTTGTGAATAAATCTCTCAACTGCTAAACCTTCCGCTCGATTCGAACTGGTATTTTATTCGCCATTTACGTCACGGAGGAAGTAACCGTTTAGACCGTTTAAGATAACTTCGATAAATTGTGTGAATTGATTAAGGTCTTAATACATCGGGCAATTTAACTCATTCGACAGCGTGCGAGGATAACCACCTTCGCCTCTACACTAACAGAATACAAAAACGAAATCTATTCAGGACTGCTTATAAAGGCGCAATCAAACAAAATGTTGAATAAAGAGCAAACGACGCCAAACATAAGACGGTCCAGTTGCCCCTTAGTACCAGGATCACTAGGGCAGAGGGCACGTCCGGAAAGCAACCGTGCTACTAATAATCACTATTGAACTTACCTTGTGACAAACCAGATGACCAAGGCTGACAAGCTGATCACCAGCCCCAGACAACCAAGCAAGACGGCAAGTGTGATCTCTAGACGTTCTTTGTCCGTCAAACCTGAGGAAACATCATCAATGTTAGGTTTATTTACGTAATTGTTTGGCATTTAATATCGTACTTGAGTTATATTTACAGCTGCTATTTCGGTCGCATTGTTTTGCCGATATACATGTAGACTTGTGTCTTGGATTGGCTAATACTTTCTATCAAATCCTTTTCTAAACCTTATCTACTGCATATAGCTGTCAGTGCCACAAACGATTTATTTTTCATTCGTTTAGGTTTATTTATATTCGTCATACTCAACGTTTTTTTCATTTAAAAGAAGGGGAAGCCTTAAGTCATTGCTACAAATCGCCAAGTGCGAACTCAAACAGTATTAGCTAGAGTTTAGTTTGGTATTTCATTTTTTAAACTACAACACATACCGGTTCTAAATACATTCCAGAATGAGATAGTCTGCGAGGCCATTGGAAAACCGTACGTATTCTTTAATAAAGTGCATGGAGATATATTTGTCTCGGATCTAACAGGGAAACGAATTGGTTTACCCATAAGAATGACTCTCTCAAAGTATAGCAAGAAAATCTCTGAAGAATAAACTATTTCACTTTTCCTAGTTGAAATTGACAGCAAACATATTGTAGAATGGTAAGTGTATGTGGACCCTCAGTTATGTTTGTTTATTTGATAGGTGTTTAACGTCGTACTCAAAAGTATTTCACCTATATGACGACTTACCAATTTTCGTTGTCGGTGCATGATGGAAAACCGGGAAGAAACCTCGTTAAAACCATCCCGCGAACTCCGCTGCCACCGTAAAATTTCCCTTATATACCTAAAGTCCACAGGGGACCCTCAGTTATGAAACCATTACGAAAGACATAATGTAATTTTACCGTCAAGGTATAACAGATACGAATTTAGTTATATTCCGGAAAGTTCAATGAACGATTGTTTTTACCCCGTGGTGAACAGGGTCTAGATCTTACTCACTCTCTTGTTGGCGCTTTTGTTCTTGTCCTTGTTCTTGTTGTTGTTGATGTAACACTAACTAAATGGACTATTTCTCTGTCAATAATGTTAGGATCGTTCTGAAAATTAGGTAATATATACCTGATAGTACTACGCAAGTCATAACGGAGCCGGAATTTTCAATTTTACCATGGTTTTCTTAAAAAGCTAGTTTATAAATGCACACAGCACAAATGTCAATGCTTTGATGCATGTATTCATAATACATACTTCTAATACATGCTTCAAAGCCTGCAGCCACATGATTTGTATTTGTTTAAACATGCACACAGCACAAATGCCAAGGCCTTGAGGCAGGTATTATTAACACATGCCTCAACACCCCGATGCCTCATTTGTGCCCGTAGCAACAGGATTCGTATTTGCTGCAGGCCACGGGCAGTGCGGACTTGTTGTAATGGTAATGGGTTTTGCCGCACTAAAACAATTTTCTGCTACTACATTGACTCTCTTTTCAAGATACAAGTCAAAAGTGTTGTGAAATTGACCACGCACTTTGTCAGACATTTTCTTGCCAAAGCGGACACGTATTTATTTTATCGATTTCCCGTAAATGATCAAGTTACAGATCATGAACAATAAAACAACAGGACTTCAAACAATTCCAACGTCCAATTTCGACCTAAAAGCTAGAAATACTAACTAAACTATTACATAAGAGGTTTTCGGGATCGTACAACAACTTGACATTCGCTTTGTCAACAATTGTACCTTGGCGAGTTGACTTTAAATCAGCTGGTCCGTTATATGACTAATTACCTCATCTCATTGACTCTACAGATTGTGTAACATTGTAAAGCAAGTTATATTTGACGCAACTGTAAACCTTAACCCATAATGAATGTTAAATATACGCCATTTCGTGTTTGAAATCCGATTCTGTAATATTCAGTATTCAAAGTGACAGTTTTATAGTCAAGCCTGCTACAAAGGGATGAGTTCGCCTGTACAGGGTTTAACCCAAGGGCAGTTATCAGAGCCTGAACATGTCCCCTGATACGTGTTAAGCTGAGTACAGTCTGCTACAAAGGGATGAGTTCGCCTGTACAGGGTTTAACCCAAGGGCAGTTATCAGAGCCTGAACATGTCCCCTGATACGTGTTAAGCTGAGTACAGTCTGCTACAAAGGGATGAGCTCGCCTGCAGATGGTTCAACCCTAGGACAGTTATTAGAGCCTGAACATGTTTATAACAGGTTACCCAGATGTCTCGACCGTGAAGTATATGGAGTATACTTGGGCCTACACGCCTTACAGGTAAAAACCGAAGTTATACTTGGAGAGTTAAAAGAACAATTAAACTGAAAAGACTTCTCTAGTTCTAGTTCTAATTCAGATCAAACTGAACCTAGTGAACTTTAAACGATTTTCTGATGCAAACTGATGTGACAAAAATTAGTTTAATTAAACAGCTGATTTTGTTTATGGGTAGTTCAAAACCAGAGCTAATCGATTAGTTTCTGAATAACAATTTTCACTTAAAGGTGTCATGTGCTTTTTTTATCAATAACCGCATGAAATCAGTACGCCCCCATCTGCATCTCCCACCAAAATATACCACCTCTCCCACCCGCATCGCCAACCTCTCCCACCCATATCTACCACCTGCATCGCCAACTTCTCCCACCCACATCTACCACCTCTCCCACTCACATCTACCACTTATCCCACCCGCATCTCCCATCTCTTCCACCCACATCGCCAACCTCTCCCACCCACATCTCCCACCTATGACCCCCACATCTCCCACCTGTCACACCCAAATCTCCCACCTCTCCCACTCACATCTCCCACCTCTTCTACTCACATCTACCACCTCTCCCACCCACATCTACCACATCTCCCACCCACATCAACCACCTCTCACACCCGCATCTCCCACCTCTTTCACCCGCATCTTCCACCCAAATCGCCAATCTCTCCCACCCACATGTATCACCTATCACACCCACATCTCCCACCTCTCCCACCCGCATCTCACACTTTTCTCACCCGCATCTCCCAACTATCCCACCCACATCTCCCACCTCTTTCACCCGCATCTTCCACCCAAATCGCCAATCTCTCCCACCCACATGTATCACCTATCACACC
>JAVFBZ010103037.1:14846-25196 GCA_032466195.1 Katharina tunicata | reverse complement strand
AAATTTCAAAAGCTGTAGTGAAAAAGTAACCAAGATACAGCCCGGACAAGCTTACCGGACATACGGACACACGGACATACGGACAGAAAAAGTAAAACCTATATGCCCCCCCTCTTACTAGAGGGGGGGCATAATTACAACAATACCAGAGCTTGAAGAAAAGAAAGTCACACAGGCCTAGTGGAACTCTAGTTGTGTGGTTCAGTTTCCAAAGGTCAAGTTAATTGCGTCCGGGAACATAAAACACGTAAGAAATGTCAGAAATGATTTACAAGTTTTGGTGTCAAATTATTTCATGCCTCAGGAAACTTTGAAAGGAGACTGGATAAAAACACAAAACGTCAAAACTGCAAGATAATTCATCTTGCAGTTTTTACGTTTTGTGTTTGTGTTTTGTTAAAAATATATTGTGCTGCTTTTAGATCTGTGTACATGTAAATGTAGAGCAGTTCTACACTGATGTAAAAAGAAGCACTATATATATTACAAAAATTAGTGTTAAGGATAATCTTGTTTCCCAAATTATAAACAATCACTTTTCTACAGAGAAAGGTGATTTCTGATCGAAAGGATTCACCATATATGTTAATTACACAAATCAATAATATTTAGCAAATGGGACCATATTTCACACATCCCACATCTCGCAAAACCAAAATAATAATTCTTTTGATTGATTAATTGGTCCGCAATATTAATTCTGGAGAATGTCAGGACTATTTTTAGAAATCTTCAGGTCACGGAGGAAGAAATCAACCACAGGTTATACTCCTTCACTAGAAACATGGCTGGCTTTAGAGCTAGGCGAGAAAACTGCCATGAAATTTCAACAAAAGATGGCAGTTGGCATTATCTGACCTTAACTACCAAGTCTTGAATGAGGGAACTGATCAAAATTCCATCTATCTGGCTCAAACAATGGCAGGACAATTTCCCCTCCAGTCTGCTTCCCCTGTCTCCTGTCCACTCAGAGGAAAACTTTACAGAAAATCGTTACCAAAATACCAGGGTTTTTCGGGGAAATTAAAGGTAGGCATGGACAATGAGTCTCATGTTAAGATACTAAAGGACAGTACTGTAGCATTCAGTTCTTTCAATATAACTTGATCACAAAGTTTAAAGATCCATGTCAAATAATATGTCCATATATAATTTTCATCTTGTTTAAGCGGCATTTAGAAGCTGGGTACATAACAAAAATATGACAAATATGGATTTACAACTTCTGGGTATATTGATAAGTGACGTTTCGGGCACAGATGCTAAGACCATAGCATCCAAAACATGCTAAGACCATTGCTTTAAAACGGTTTTAGCATCTAGGCTGAAACGTTGCTTATCAATAAGTTGTAAATTCATCTTGTCATGTTTTTGTAATAATTTTCATAAAAACCAATAAGTCATCCCATGGTTGTTCTACAATACTCCAAGGCACACTGATAGGGACATCAACTTGTACATTATTCCAAAAGTGGCTAAGATTCAATTTTGAGAGTAAATCTACATGTACATTTTCTGAGCAGTTCACAAGGACTGAAGGTAGTGCCTTAATGCATAACTGGGTCCCCAAAGTCTGGCAACATCAGGATCGAATGTAGGCCTGTGAGAATTTGTAATCTAGGATTAGATGATACATGTATTATACGGCCATGTTGTAGTGCTATGAGAATCTGTAATCAAGGATTAGAAGACATATGGCTATGTTGTAGGGATACTTGTATGAGAATCTCCAATACAAGAATAGATTATATGTGGCCATGATGTAGGGCTATAAGAATCTCCAAAGAATTTAATCCCATACTCACTCACCTAATAGTACTAAATATTACTCACTCATGGCAGCTGTTAGTTTAATTGTATATGTATAGGTATATGTATTTCTGTTGATATCAACCTACACTTAAAAACGATCCCTGGAATGAGATAAAAACTTTGTGCATAATAAGTTAAGAAGTTGTTATCCATACAAAGTCTCTTTTCTCATTAGATAATGTATGGCAATGTTGTTGGCCTTCGAGAATGTCCAGCCATGGATGGAGCAGAAGAGGTTTGGGTAACTAGAAAGATAATCTACATTGGTACTGTGCCCTGGTGTTCCCTGAGCTAAGGGACATACGAGGCCAGATGTTCTACGACTTCCTGAAATGATCCCGCATTGTCTGTTTGTCCATTGAGCTGACACCCTGTATTTATGAGTGAAATAACATAAACTACTCAATATTTGTGTGTTTGTTTGATTGAGGTGTTACGCCACAGTAACAGCTATTTCACTAATATGACCGCATGCCAGTCCAATAGGTGAAGGAAAGCGCCATATATTACCTACACTGGCAAAACCCCAAATGCCACAGGACATTTACAGGACGAAAAACGGGACACCAAAAAATCAACTTCCTGATGGCCCTTTGCTGAGATAGAACCTGGACACAGGAAATTCCCTTCAACCACTCAGCAAGAGTTTCAACAACCAACAAATAGACTTTTCACATCCCACGTGAATATAGGTATTGTAAATTATGTAAAGAAAATGTTAGTGGAGATGAGTATCATACATTGTTTTTCTGTACAGCGTTAAAAGATTCCCCGGTAAAGTTTATTCCTAGATATTATTGGAATTACCCAAATGTTTAAAAGCTTAAAAATCTTCTGAATAATCCGTCTAGAAAAGTTACTATAAATGTGTGTAAGTTCCTACATCAAATATGCCAAGCTCAGTCTGTAACTGCTACTGTGTAATCCTCTCATCCACCGCCAATTTATAATGTTCCTCATTTTACCAATGTATTGGTCTTGAGTGTAAATAAAGTTATTATTATTATTAAGTTACAGTAAAATATAATTAGACCATTTTCTCTCCAAAGAATCCCGATGGCTAGCTTACATGTACTTGTACATCCAGCCCATCCTCTGTCTGTCCGTCAGTTAGACTAATTAACCTGAGAGGTAAAAACTTGTTTGTTTTTCCGCCTTATTAATAACAAGGATCTATGACAAAGTTGTTGGAAGATTTCCACATCTTTTTAACACTTTATGATATGAGAAGAACAGCTGATGAAGCATAGTCAGACATATACATGTATGCTATTTGTAACTTTATCCTATCATTTGTCAATCTTTCTATAAACCTCTTTAACTTAGTAAACCTCTCTCAAGGTTTTGGCATATATACATGTATCTAATTATCTACATGTAATAAATGCATGGCAATACCCAATTTTTACCATAAATCATTTTTCACGGTTGGAGAGAAATTTAAAGATATTTATGTTAAAATGAAGCAAGTTTATTTGTTAGAATGTACATGTACGTGTAGGTGTACAATATACATGGCAGTCCTACCAAAAGGGCAAAAGCAAGCTACATGTACCCATGAAAATTAGTTTCACGTGGTTTGATTAGAGTTTCAGGCCTTACTCAAGGTTGTTTACTCATTTGATGGCATGCCAGACCAATCGGTGAAGGAAACCACCTAAAACAGAGCCTGGCAACACAGAAGACACCACAGGGGATTTACAGGACACCAAAACAAATCGGCTTCCTGATGCCTCTTAGCTCAGAGAGCACCAGGGCGGGCGCAGGAAGCTTCTGCCCAACCACCCGTCTGAAATCAGAGCATGATTTTCTATTTTAATTGGAAAGTTTGTTAACAAACATATTTTTCACCTTGCATTTATATGTCCATGCTGTACTTTGAAACTACCCTACATGTAATTCTTCAACCATTTCACCCCCTGTCTAACTAGTTAAAACTCAGGCACAGAGGCTTATTAATGAGTAATACAGTAGGCTATAATAATAAATTAATTATTTATAATTGGATTACGCCCTTTCCCCAAATTTGCTTGTGATCTTATTTCATGTTACCTATTCGACTAAACGCACTCTGAGGGGGTGAAATGGTTGAAGAATTAGGGTTATTTTTTTTGACATCTTTTTACCAACAAAACTTTTTTAGCACGTGTACATGTACATGTGCAGAGAAAAAAAAAAGTGCACAGCGCTCCCCCATGTCCACTGATACTGAACCTGTAATATATATTTGGGTTGATTTCCTCCGCTGATTGGGCTGGCACTCCATCATGTGAGTGAAATAACCTTTAGTACAGGGTAAAACCCTATTCAAACAAACACATGCTTATATAATTTTCATTGTTTAACTTTTTCGTCTGGCAACTTGTCAGATTGCATCTTAAACCTGTTCTTTCCTGTCTTTTCTTTTTTCTTCCAAACCTTGTACATGAAACAAACTCTGTCTGTCATTTACATCTTATATTACCCTTAACTACCACTTTCTGACGAGTCTTCTTTATATTTTTTTCAATGTATCTTACATACATGACACATGATCTGGTTGAAGCCATGGAGGAATGGGTAATAAGGAAGTTTTATATTTCTTTATTGATTTACCGAGTTCCCAAAGGTATTTGGCTTTGATATATAATGAAGACACACAGCAGGAAAATCCATAGAAACCAAGTAAAAACCAATCCGTCCATGACTGCTGAGGCCAATGTCAACTTAAATTTTTTATAAAAGTGGCAGCAAAAGTAAGATTCCCAATAAATAATTCATCAAAAATTGTGAAAAGGATTACAATAGTTAGCAAACCAGATCTAATCATAGCCATAGTTAGCAAACTAGATGTACATCATAGCCATAGTTATTTCAATGGTGGAATCTGTTAAGGTTTACCAATATGGTATTTTTATCTCAGAAGAACAGAATCATTGTGCATGTAGAAAGGAGTAAGAGATTTATAGCACACGGTAATATGAACTGTAACAAACATAAAACCAGACATTCTATTACCGGTACATATTTTATAGGCTTGAAGTTAACTTCAGTATAGAATAAGTTTTCAGGTTGAAATGGAATTCCCCAATGTGTTTGTTCTCGCTTTCGCTAGAACAGTATCTTTGAACATGAGCAAGGTAGGAACAACCTTATTCATAAACAAACAGAATCAAGATCGAAATACACATAAAACCTCACTTCCTTTGACATAATTAATAGGACAGAACCCATCCAGAATAGCTTAAGGAACGGCATCTGTTTTCATGGTTGAGATGTAATTCAATGATCTGCTGCTGATGGTTTCTCCACAGCTTACTGTCAGAGTTCGAAGAAAATATTCTAAAAAGTCATGACGATGAGATGCACAGTTGTACAAAAAAAGTTGGTGAAACCTGACGTTGTTAATACATTTATAAAATACATGTAAGCTCCCAACTTGATTAAACAGCAAACATTTCCTGGCCAACTTTTCTTATCTAATTATCACAGGCGCTAAAATAAACTTGGTGCTAACAAAGATTTCAACGGAAATGTTGATGAGAGTAACATTGGGCTGACTGGATTTTTTGTAAAATGATTTCTGAAGCTAGCAGTTATTTTCTGTGAAATAATTATAAGGAAACTGGAATGTCTTCTGCAAATTACATTTGTACATGAACACTAGATCGATTGATTGATTGGTGTTTAACGCTGTGCTGAAGGTTATTTCACTGTATATGACAGCGTTGTATTTCAACAGTAGACAGCGACTCTTAACACAAATATAAAATGTGTAGTCAATTTAGTGTTTCTGTGGTTGGAAAGATAATGTTCCTTCGGTGCTTAGTTTGACAGCATTAATATAATCTGGAAACATGCTGCCCGTAGCCAGACGGCCCATGAAATAATTAGAAGGAAACTGGAGAGTCTTCTGCGAATTACATGAATGCTGAACCGTTGAACTTCAGACTAATAAGATACAAATTATGTATCCCTTTGCGTTCTTCTAAAGGAAGGCGGTAGAGTGACATTACAGATTTAATGACACTGTTGATGACTTGACAGATAAATTCAATGAAGCTAAACAGAGCTGAAGGCAAACTATTAAACCACAATGTCAAACTGCTTACAGGAAGAAATACGTAACATTTCACTGCTGTTTGTTAGTCTAAGAAAACTCATTTGTGGAAGAATTAGTTACTGAAGTTCGAACAATATCATAGTGTTAGCCAAAGGGGTGTCTCGGTGTATTTGAGACACCCTGGAATCCATGATTTGAGACACCCTAATTCAGTCAAATCAAACATGGGAAAGATAGGAAAAATGTCAACTGAGACACCCTGTTTCTTTGAAAATAGTAATTTGAGACACCCTGTTTTCGATTTCTGGCTAAAACTATGCTGAACATATACCAAGACTTATTTATGGTTATAAATAAGATGTAAGTAAAATTGTTTGTTCTTTTTGGGTTTTTTTAAATTGGAGTTTTACGTCATAATAAAGGTAATTTCACTTGTCGGAGAAAAATTCCTTAAACGATGCTGAGAACAGAAGACACCACAATACATTTACAGACCAAAAAAACAGGACATCTTAACAAATCAGCTATTGATGTCCTTTAGCCCAAAAAATCACCCGGGCACAGGAAGCTCCCACCCGAACAACTGCCAGAAGGTGAATGAAGCCAACCCCCTATGATACAAGGTACATTGTATATAAAGATGCAAATACACAATACACTGCATGGTGCCACAATACACTGCATGGTGCCACAATACACTGCATTGGTGTCACAATACACTGCATGGTGCCACAATACACTGGCTTGGTGTTTAGAGCACCGGGGCACCGGAAGCACCCATCAAACACTAGCTCTGGGATATGAAACAGAAGGCTGCATCAGCTTCCAGTAACCTGGTAACAGATAATGTGAGTTCTTGAAGAGTCTGGTTGTGAGCTGATAGCCAGCAGTTCATCTCAACAGACACACTTTGTTTACATTAATACCTGAGAAGCTGTACTAATAAACACAAACACATGTTCTCCTAGTCTAGTCAGGCTTCGTCCTTAACTCTGTAAATACAGGAATGGTTTTGATACGAAAGCGATAATTCCAGAATTTGAAGAAACTGGTACTGAGTACTGGCAGTTATAATATTTTCCAAACTGATTCCTCGAAACCAACAGGTAATAAGGAAAGATAAATCCAATTTTGTATACATGCTACAGATCGTGTAATTTAACTCTGATTGCTTGGTTAGAGAACCTAAAATGTCAACTGAGACACCCTGTTTCTTTGAAAATAGTAATTTGAGACACCCTGTTTTCGATTTCTGGCTAAAACTATGCTGAACATATACCAAGACTTATTTATGGTTATAAATAAGATGTAAGTAAAATTGTTTGTTCTTTTTGGGTTTTTTTAAATTGGAGTTTTACGTCATAATAAAGGTAATTTCACTTGTCGGAGAAAAATTCCTTAAACGATGCTGAGAACAGAAGACACCACAATACATTTACAGACCAAAAAAACAGGACATCTTAACAAATCAGCTATTGATGTCCTTTAGCCCAAAAAATCACCCGGGCACAGGAAGCTCCCACCCGAACAACTGCCAGAAGGTGAATGAAGCCAACCCCCTATGATACAAGGTACATTGTATATAAAGATGCAAATACACAATACACTGCATGGTGCCACAATACACTGCATGGTGCCACAATACACTGCATTGGTGTCACAATACACTGCATGGTGCCACAATACACTGGCTTGGTGTTTAGAGCACCGGGGCACCGGAAGCACCCATCAAACACTAGCTCTGGGATATGAAACAGAAGGCTGCATCAGCTTCCAGTAACCTGGTAACAGATAATGTGAGTTCTTGAAGAGTCTGGTTGTGAGCTGATAGCCAGCAGTTCATCTCAACAGACACACTTTGTTTACATTAATACCTGAGAAGCTGTACTAATAAACACAAACACATGTTCTCCTAGTCTAGTCAGGCTTCGTCCTTAACTCTGTAAATACAGGAATGGTTTTGATACGAAAGCGATAATTCCAGAATTTGAAGAAACTGGTACTGAGTACTGGCAGTTATAATATTTTCCAAACTGATTCCTCGAAACCAACAGGTAATAAGGAAAGATAAATCCAATTTTGTATACATGCTACAGATCGTGTAATTTAACTCTGATTGCTTGGTTAGAGAACCTAAAATCAGCGGTGGCATTTTATTTTCAACATGACCTGCCAGGAATATTGAAATTCCAACAATATGTGTATTTTTTTGTCCAAAAACATTATGTAAACCTGGGCATGTACACCCGTATTATGCCAAGAACAACAGCCATTGGGGAGAATCTTGAAAGTGCAGCAATATGACAGTGGCCTTTGATTTACAAAGCCTTGTGGTACACATACCTTCATATGTATTATCTTATTTAATAATTTGATTGGTGTTTACATTTGTACTTAACGTTACATGTATTTGCCCTGGTACCCTCTGAGCCAAGAGACACAGGATGCTGATTGGTTGTAGTGTCCTGTTATGGTTATGTTATTTAAATGTTTTGTCCTGTCTTGCATGTTGCCAGCGTCGTTTACAGTGGTTTCCTTCACTGATGGGGCTGCTACGCCGTAATATTAGTGAAATAACCTTGAGTACTTCGTAAAAAGCCCAAACAATCAGCTTTCACTTCATTTGGATTGACAACACCAGTTTAGGGAAAACTTCCCTAAAACACCTAAGGTCGAAAATTGCAGACAAGAGGGCTGAACCTCATATAGATTGTATTGAAGGGAGCCAGCAGATCAACGCTCAACAAGCTGTGCAATGGTGTGGGCCTTCTGCAGTGACAGTACACACAGAAACAATAGTGAAGATGTAGATCATGTCTGAGAGAATAAACCACAAACCAAACGATACACACAATATCTGGATCAACATACCAACAGCGTTGATTGGTACAAACAATCTGGCCTTTACTTCACTTTCAAGACAGAAATTACATGAGCCAGCCCTTGCACAATAAATGTCAAATGTTATCGTCTCCATAGCAACAAGTATACCATGACTACAACAACACAACCACTCATTCTCATTTTATGTAATCTGCACAGACTGTAAGTAGTAGCATTGTGTCTGTGAGCTGGAATTTCTGTAGGGCTCCAGCTAAGAATAAATGGCTGAGAACTACGTCAATATTTCTTTTGATTAACACTGGAAAAAAAATAAAAAACTTAACATACACACAAAAGAATAGTCTGAGAATTGTCTTTTGTTGTAAACTGGTAAATTTATACTAGTTGAATTAGTCAAACATTTCAAAGCTTTAGCCCCAGTAGAGAATTAATGAATAGGTGCTGAGCTACATGTACATGTACGGTCTTCTCGGAACCTTCTTTCAGATCAAATCAAATAGACAATAATTAAGATATTGCTGATGCCAGGAAAAGTAAGGACCAACACAATCGTTTCATCAGCACTGAGTATGTAGAAATTTTCATCAACAAATTTGATTAAACGTTGTAAACTGTGACATATCAATTTTTTGTCAATATAAAAAATAAATTTTACACATTAAATTTGAATTACATTCACTAATAATAGCTTGTAATGTGGGTTATCACTTCTACATGTCCCTTATCCCCCCAAAAAACATAAAATACTGTTAACAGTCACAACACAAAAAATATTTTAATGCTGGTGCACTAAATCGAATCATGTAGGTGTGAAAATTTTATATTTGGTTTTAAGTTTAACTCTTCCTTGTAAAACCAATCCGTTAAAATGCGGGGAAGAATAACACTTTAACATGACCATGTGTTTTCAAGATGGCCACCAACAGACCAAAACGCTGTTCATTTCAAATCCATTTAGGAGTGTTTGTCTACAATTTGGTTTTGGAACAAACTCAATAAAGAATGACAATGAGGAATTTCCGGACTGTTGTGTATGCAATACGGCGTCTGGTGCACCGGGCACTTAGAAGCCTCACAGTCAATTGGGAAGATAATGTGACTAGGAGGGTGTAAATTATTTCGTGATAATCTAATTTGCAAATCAAATTATTTCTGATAGCACTGCTAATCACAGCTCAGCAGGGACTACTTTTTCTGATTAATCTGCTACCCAAATTCAATACACGGACACAAATAGTTCCAACAACGCTGCATGACGCAGTTTAATCAACAGTCAAATCTAAATTTCAGATGGCTTGGAAGCTGATTATATGAACTAAGGTTATAACCTTTGTTAACGAGATAAAAACTGGCTAATTTTGCTCAATGTTATTGATCCGAGAACTAGCAATGGACGCACAAATTCAATACCAAACTGTTTTTTATGATAATGGTAGAAGTAATACTAGTCTATCTTAGTTCTTCTTATCATAGAAATAAGAAAAACATATTTTTGAATTCTGACTTAGGAAGTCATGATGAAGTAGACAAGATATTTCACTAATGTGACGGTGTGCCAGCTTAATTAGACATGTTAGCTCCCTAAACAGCACTGGCAACGGACAAGGATTCCACAGGACAGGCACAGGATTCAAAACAGAACGCCACAAGAA
>JAVFBZ010103037.1:2423-14746 GCA_032466195.1 Katharina tunicata | reverse complement strand
AGCTCCCTAAACAGCACTGGCAACGGACAAGGATTCCACAGGACAGGCACAGGATTCAAAACAGAACGCCACAAGAAATCACCTTTGTGATGCAACATATCTCAGAGAGCACTAGGGCACAGGAAGCTCCCAGCATCCCACCAGCTATTTAGGCATTATAATGCCATTGTCAGTTTAACCCATGTGCAAGTAGTATAATGTGTTTAACACTGTAAACACTGTAAACCTAAACCATCTCACTCAAATTGTATATCACTGTATATTTATAACTGATCAAGATATAATAAAGTTGAATATATTATTTAAACCAACATGATGGCGATGCCCTTGTGAGTAAATCCATGGAACAAATTTCTTCGTGTTTATTCAAGAGCCAGAAAAGTGTGTTAAAAAAGACAGGGTTGTAACATATCCAGGGGATGGTCTTTTGCTCGCCTAACATGATCTGTGTCCCAAAAAAAAAAAATGTTTGTTTGATTGATTCATTCATTAGGCCGTACTTAAGGTTATTTCACTCATACATGTACATGTATGACAGAAAAGTCAGCCTAATCAGTGGAGGTAACAACTCTAAATGGCAACACAGAATACACTATGATACATTTGAAGAAGGAACAACAGGACACCACAACAAAAAGGCTTCAGGATGCCCCTCAGAGAGCACCTGTCACTGGCATCACGGGAGGCTTCCACCAAACCATCGACCGGAATAATATGACTTGAACACATGTGTTAAACAGACTATTGTTTAACACACTGGTTGACAATCCTCCATGAAACAGTACACTATGAGAACCATAACATGACAACAGCAGACAAAACAGCCTCTACTACACACCTTGAAAAGGGAAAACAAAACAAATATTGATACAATCCTTCCTGACCTTACAAGTTAAACAGGCTTTACCCGCTAAAAATCTATAATTAAACATACATTTACATATGTACATGTATGCATCAAGTACACTGTACATGTGTAGATTATGTCATAGATGAAACACATGAAAAGTTACTGAATACAAACATAACATTAACATTACATAACACATGTTGTTGTTGTACAGAAATTATAATTTTGTTCCTCCATGCATAATATTTACCCTAAGTAAATATTGTTACAAGGCTGAAATGATGGCTAGAGAAAAGTGACTTAATTTTTCGTCCAAAACATTTAATATTTAATGAATAGGTCATCGTCATGGAGGATACGACTTGCCAGGACACAGGTACAGACAGTTGTGGTAAGCTTTTCACAAGAAATGTGATAGAATTTAATAGCACTACTTATCAAATATTTGCTAAACTCATGGTGGTTGATCCATTTTTATACTTCAGGCAATTTGATTGTTTAGAAACTAAATATAACTAAAGGCAAATGTATTTCAGATTGGTTACAATTTCTTTTTGATGAAGAATAGCACTACTTATCAAATATTTGCTAAACTCATGGTGGTTGATCCATTTTTATACTTCAGGCAATTTAATTGTTTAGAAATGTATTTCAGACTGGTTACAATTTCTTTTTGATGAAGAATTAGAGTCTGTTGCTAGAGTATGATACGTGTAGCCTACACATATTTATGCTTATACAGTAACATGTTTCCTACATGTAAATACTAAATACCATAATTCAAGTCCTCATCTTAAAAACCATCATTAAATGATGGAGAAGAATTTGAAAGTTGCAGAATAAAAAAAGAAAGTTGATAGAAAACATGCTGAATTAGGTGGCCATGCTAATTTAGGTTGTCAAGATCTAGAGATAGTAGTGATTGTTTATCATTCAGCCTTGTCATCAGTCAGGGCTTTATGAATTCACCGCCTCCTGATGTTATATAACCGTAGAGAAGTTGTTTATGTAGGCGTCCTGCACCGATAAAAACTCATTCACCTCATTCCCTGTTTACCAGATCAGCAGCAGGTTTCCATGGATACTGATAAATTAAATTGATAAGGCATCCACAAAAGGTTAATAATATCAACTGTTGAAGCATTTCAAGTGCGAATAAAAAATTGAAGATAGATTGATGGAAATCAGCAATAACTGCAGGTTGTTTTTTTGAAACAACACTTGAGTAGACTGTTTAGTTCTTTAACATTTGCGTTTGTTTTATACATGTAGGCCTATGTATGGTATTCATTCATCAAAATTGTTTGATTGATGTTTTACGACATACTTAAAGCAGCAGCTATTTCACTCAAATGACTGCCTGCCAGCCCAATTGGTGATGGATCCACCCTGAATGACCCTGGCTAAACAGAGCACTCCAAAAAACATTTACTGAACATTTACAAAACTCGACACCACAACCAATCAGCTTCCTGATGCCCTTTAGCTACAGGTACATATTGCAACCGAACAGGGCACAAGAGAACTTCTCGCTTCTCAAGAAGAAATCAGCTAAATACCACAAAACCTTTGGAAAACAACTAAATGTACATTACAATAATTGACTGTCAAAATTAAACTAACATAACATAGTTTAATCTTTTTGTAAACCAGTTGGTGATTTTTCTTGTTGTTGCCATTCTTTTGGTTTTTTTTTTTCCTTTTTGAGTTTCCTCCTGGTGAATCTAACAACACAAGCTGAAGCAGCTGTATTTTAAATCACAGTGACTACATATGTCATGGTTGTGTTAAGATTCCTTGTCTGCTGTTAGAATACAGTGCTGTCATTTAAGTCAGATACCCTTGAGCACAGCGTTAAACACCAATCAATCAATGATCAATCAACAATCTTATCAGTGTTAACATTCAATAAAATAATATGGTGGTGATCTGCCTACAAGTACAAGTATTATATATGTATCAATCCTAAGGAGTCCTGATCTTCTGTATACTGAGCTCTGGAACTCACACTGACGATGGTTTTCCTGGCTTTTAGTTTAATCAATATTGAGCTTAGATATTCTTATGCAAAACAGTAGACTCCATGATCGTGTGGACTACTGTCATCTCTCTATTGACTGCAACAATATCAAATGGTGACCAGGGATTGTGTACCTGTTACCGCTGTACATTATTTGGTGTTTAAAGCATTCTGGACATGGAAATTCCAAGACAGTGAACAAGTTCGACATGGTCCACTTTACGTTGACTCCATATGCAAGTTGAATGCAACCCCCCCCCACACACCTAGTAAATTGGAAGGTAAAATTGGTCTATGTATAGAACCTGGTTGGGAACTTTAAAGTTTTGACTAAGGCATGCACGTGTATATTAAAATGGCACCATTTGTGGTTTATATACAATATATATGCATTTTAGAATCCCAAGGAACTGATACAGGTTACAGGTTTTATAAATAAGTTTTGTGCTGTTATAATCCAAAAAAACAAAAATAGAGCACCAAAGTCTGTTTCAGATACAATGACTTTGCGTCCTACCAACTGAAATACAGGTATCAAAAGACAAGAAAAATCCTGATTAAATCTGAAATTCTCAGGATTGAATGAGGTTTAAACAGAGTGCAAACCCTGATAGTTAACATTATTGCTTACATGTACATGTAATATGTAAAATGTTGACTGAACAGTATATATATTGGTATAAAAATGTACAAAAAGACAATTTTGCTTGCCTCCAACAGGATTCACTCGCTCGAACAGACTGAGGCACAGAACAACCAGAATTTTTATCCAGGTGAAGGCTGCGATGCTTCTTTACGGTAACCACAGGGACACTTGTTGTTGTTTTGGATTATTCTGATAAACTGGTTCTCGCATATATTTTTTGCCAAGAGTTATCACACTGGCACAGGGATATCGACTAATTAAAGTCGATAAATTATCTCATGTTCTAGATCAATTCTCAGAGAAAAATTTCTGGATAGAACTGAATCTCGAGTTGTTCTGGATAACCTAAAGGCGCATCTGGCATATATATATTGAACTTGGCCCTGCTAGCCAGAGACCCCGAGTTCGAATCCTAGCGGTGGCAAGCAAAATTTTCTTTCTCTACATTTATACAAAAATTTATATATTATAGGTAAACCCTGTTGCACCTGTCTGATGGAGATAATTAGTTAATCAATAAGCATTCGCACCAGTAATAAAATGACATTCAAACTTACCTCGGCTTGCTTGGGTGACTCAAAAACGTCTGATTCTCATCCATATCCACGACACATTTTGTGGCGAGGTCGACCTCTGTAAACAAATAAGTTCAATTAATATAAATTTGATAGTGTGGTTTGATTGGTCTTATATGTATACCTTTTAAATGCTATTTTGAGATGGTGGCAATTCACTAAACAGCTAGCAGTATTTTACCTACTATGGGAAGTGCAATGAGCACCCCTGAAAAATCATCCGACCATACAACCCACGGACAGCGTGAAATCTTGCGTCTGGCGAGAAATTTCAATTTTTAATATTTTTTTTTTTAAAACCCAGTCCATTGCTGTTGATGTCAAACCGAAAAAAAGATGAGTTTATCGCATGAAATCTTACAAGCCGTATTTAACGTATGTAGAATCTGGCGAGAAATGTCTAACCTGAAAATTTGTGGTTGCGAGAAATTTTACATTTTTTCCAGGGGTGGCGATGAGATCAATAGACAGAGAGCTACATGCAACATTATTTCCTAGGAGGGGGAGGGTACAATTTCCCTGCCACAAGACTTTAGTTTTTTTGTGCACAAGGCACATTCCAGGCACAGTATATTAATTGCTATTGTTATCATATAATGTCTGAGACCTGCCCATTGAGCTTTTTGTACACTTTTAGCAAGAACCACATACATGTACATGTACATCCCTGAAATGCCTAAATAAATTGCCTCAATTTTTCCGTGACATTTGGTGAGTGATGTAGACATTTTATGCCGGCGATTCAACAAGTCTTCAAATTGTGACAGAGTGTCCGAACGTCAAAATTCTACAAATTTGAGGATTATTGGTGTCAAATGTGACTGTAGGAAAGTAAGAAGGCATGAAGGGGGCATTTTGTTGGGCAATGTAATCATGTTATGTTTCCCCTTCAGGGATGCTTCTGTGCGCAGACTGTATGTGCCGAATTGACAAAAAGCCATATTTGTTGATCCCAGACCTTGGTTTTCTCGCCATCAGGCTTTTTCAAAATTTCAGAAAAAAACAAGGATCTAAGCCAATAAGACTAATATTGTTAAAGACTATGACTTTGTTGTGTACACTGTTGTGGAAAACAAAATTGAACCCAGTATTTCATTCTGAATCCGTTTGTCAAAACAGATGGCGCTCAGACAAGCACCACCCTGCTTATTGCATTAAAAGAAGCCCCATCATAAATTGATGTTCTTTAAAACTACAAATGTACAATTCAGAGTGCCATCCTAGCTTTATATGCCTTTATGTTTACAATTTAAGTCAATCTTTGCAAAGTTTTAGATGAATATTACATTAATTTTGACAAAAGAAATATTCAACACAGTGGTTTTCACCCCAATTATATCGTAGTAGACACATTATGTATTTCCAATCCGGGTGGTTTGACCCTTGTGTCAGCCAATGACCAATAAAATAGTTGTGTAATTGTATGATAAGAACAGACTCAGGCTGCCAGTGATGTTTATTATTTAATTTCCTTTTGTAAATATTTATTTATTATCATTAAGCAGACATCTGGGTCAACTCTCAGCAGCATAGAGTTAGTTCAATTCCCATTGTATCTAAACAAAAATAGCTATCCTAAATCCTCAACAAATTTGACCTTTTAAAAGTAAAACCACAAGTTTTGAGTAATTAATTGAAGTTAAATTGACATTAAAACATATATTTTCTGGTAGATTCAAGTCAGAAATTCACAAAATTGTGTTTGTTGTGTTTCTACACTTCTTTGTCTTTGACTAATAACATATATATATACTTTGTTAAGTGGTTATTGAGTCTAATTTGTTGGAGGATTTAGGATACCTAAACACTCTAGCAAATTACACCTTAACAGCAAGGGAGCGTTAAAATAAAGCTTACAAGTTTTAAGTAATTTATTGAATTTATAAATTTGGGTTTGCAACTGAAACATACATTTTCCAGTAGTTTCAATTCCGAACCTCATAAAAATGTCAAAATACTGTTTTTTGACTTCTTAGCCTTTGCAAAACATGCAGTTTGTTAATTATAATAATAATAATAATAATATCTTTATTGTAGACAAAATTCCATAGAAAATACATTTGAAATACATTTTATAAGCAAAATTAAAACAAAATGGTAGGCAATTTGGCATAGATTAATGACTAAGTGGTAAACGGGTTGAATTTGTTAGAGGATTTAAGGTATGTATATTTTATTTAGATGTTTATAAATATTATGGTAAATAAATCTGAATACCTGTATCCTCGTGGTAGGATTCGATTCTATTTAAATATAACATGACATCCAAATTAAAGAAGTAATTTATAATTTTCATGGAAGGTACTTGTATTGTGTGCAGCCTTTTAGGAATAATTAGAACATAATATATGTAGTTACTTCTTAGGGTGGTTTCCTTCATCCATTGGGCTGGCATGCCATCATGTAAGTGAAACAACCTTAAGTATGGCGTAAAACCACAATCAATCGATCAATTAATCAAATAAAGAAAGGTCTGAGCCACTCGGACTATCCTACCACCTACAAATAGCCACCGGCAAGTGTCTCAGAGCCGATGCACTTGATACAATCCTAGTGGACAATTTTATAACACCTGATCAAATGTAAAATATATCTACTGGATGTCAACACTGAAGAATTGGTCCATCACCTGAGACTACATGTAGCATTTAAACAGTTTAGGGTTAGGTTGATAAGGTAGTGTTACATGTAGGTTTAGCTTCACGAATCATTTTGAACTGTGACGGACCAATTCTACAATCAATCTGTATTTGTGTTTTGGATAAAGTAGCATAGTTATAACTTTCTCAACACAGCATATATATAAGCATGCTGGATACATGCGTTTAAATATTTAAACCTTTGATTGTAATATTATAAAATAAAGAAATGGCCCCTTTTGGGTGAAATCTGATTTTTGTTGGCATATGCCGTAGACAAAACGATTCCCCCGTAGGGTTCATGGATAGAGTGAACCCTAAATGTTCAAAACGAGAATCAACCACCTCCCAACATGTGATGTTTAACACAGCATGCTATAACATACCTCGTCTGTTGACAGGTCTAACTCGCACGGCCACCTTCACTTTATCACACATACTGTCTGGCCGCTCCAAACTTAGAAACTTAATCCAAATGTAAAGGAAAAACAGATGCTGTTGTCCATAAATTGTTAATTCCACCGATCGCACATAGTGTTATCACTGTAAATCCCAAAAAGTCAACACAGAGATTATCCTCACTTCACGGACACCTTACATCGGCGCCATATTTTTAGGCGATGAATATTCATTACGATTCTCAATGACTCATTCGACCCGAGAAATGTTTCCGGGTCACGATTTCAAAATGACCAGCATCTTAACATGGCAACAAACCAGCTGTTTTCGTATCCTTAGCCTGGATAAAGCATAAAATTAATCTCTATTTGACAAGATCGTTGAGCTGTCAAAAGTCATCCTAACACATGTTGTTGTTAATCACGCGACATTCATCCACACCTTTACCGCCTTTTAGACAAGAAGATTTATTATTTAAAGGGAGACAACCGTATCTAGAATTTTCGAAATGTTAGAGTAGAGTCCCTTTATTTGTATGCTTATATAGCTGTTTACTGAATCCAAGTGAAGACAAAGCAACGCGGCTAAACAGCTTTCACTGCGACGAAAGAAAGAAAAGTACTACCGTCACACGATCTTGTATGGTCCAGATAGACGCCTCCGTTCTGATTAAAGTGTTTTGAGCTGAGGTAAATTGATCAATGTGGAAAAAAGTGTAAACGCAATATACGTGCACATTGGACTGCTAAAATATCTCGATCCATAGCTATATGTCAACTAGTATTTTAATAAATATGATTCCTAATACACATATATAATACGACAAGATTCAAGATTTATTGTACAATATCATAAACATAGTTGAGTACACTATGAAACATAAACAGGACTTATAATCACACAGACAACAACTGAAACTGAAAGGTGCAATATATGTTAATGGTGGCGTAATATCAAACGCCAGTGTAGTTATACCATCATTTGAGCCCTTATGTTTTGGCATGGATCACAATTATACCACGTGTAGGCTACAGTGTTGAACAATTAAGTATACTGTATCATGATTTGTTCAAATGAACACGTCGTGACCTTGGGCCATTTTATTACGGTGGGTTATACCGGTAATCCTTGGTATGGTTTAATCGGCTCCATCAAGTGATAATTAATTGACAGCTCTACGGTCCTAAACCTATCAGCGAGGACTCCATATTGACCGTTTCAGTAAAGAAGCTAAGTAAGTTAAAAATTACTCATTATTGATAGTAATCTTTAATTCTGCAAACAAAATTCACAACATCTCCAAAGGTTCGTTACACGGTCACAAATAAGGTTTCAAACCATAATTGGTTCTTTTGTTTTCTTTTCACAAATCCGAAGTGTCATTAGTCTCACTAGTTCTTTAGTTCAACCGTCCGAAGGTTGCTAGTCCCGAATCATTTTCGTATAAAACGGTCCACTTCGGCGAGGGACATTGTATGTAATGACTGGCCATTTTGAATTTAGCTGTGAAGACCATGGCGAGGCCACTGGCCCTTGATCTGTCTGATCTATTGACCTATAATACCACTTTACCTCGTTATTGTGACTTCTTTTTCTTGTTGTATCGGTTGTATCAACCTTATGTTATGCTAAATATTTCGATTTTATTTCTTTGTTTTCTTCCCTGTTACCTGCTCTATGTCGAGTTTATTGTGCGGACTGCACTTGATGTCCTGTATGAAACGATTATCTTCATACGAAACACGCATAGTCTGCAGCGGTAAATATGCCGCAAATGGCATACAATATTAATGGTCAATCATTACACAAAAGCTGTTAGTTGGAGGGGGCGGAAGTTGCCGGAGATAGGTGATTGGAATAACAATGGTCCCTAAATCCCGGCACTCGTCCGGCGCTTCACTTGTCCGAAGTTGTCTTAAGAAATGTACCTTCAACTAAGCGAATATCACAATGCAGAATATCTGAAAATCCCTTCATTAGTCGACTTAACAGGGGTATGCCCAATATAAGGGAATAGGGTCACTGGTAAGTTGGCTTTGCACCGTGCCACCCGGTACCGGAGAGGCTCAACAGACTTATATGGCTTCCCTTATACAAAAAAAGTAATAATAACAAAATTAGTATAATTATATAAAAAAAAATCATCAGAGAATGTTTTTTCAAAGAAAAGCTACTGGATCATTCCTTTTAGTCCCTTTTTTCAAATATTATTGTCAAGAGTATCTTTTTATATATATATTTTTGTATATATATTTTTATAACGAGTATTCACACTTAAAAATATATATCTAGAAACTTGTCTCTGAGAGTTTATCTAGAATATGAGATAATTTATCGACTTTAATTTGGTCGATTTCACCGTGCCAGTGTGATTACTTGACAAAAATATATATATACTTCCGTCCCATCCGATACCAGTCCGTCATTGAAGTTAATCAATGGACCGTTTTATTACAAATGGCATCAGAACGTACTGGAATTGAACTTGCCAGAATTTTAAATGAGATAGGTCTATATACAAGAAGCTTGCTGCCGTCGATGGGTCGACTTCTCTTCCCTTTCATTTGTCGAGCTTGTTGAACGGAAACTGTCGAAAGGAATAGAGTCACCGAGCGAATCATTTTTATAAAACGGTCCATTGATTTACTTCAATGACAGTTCGTGTTCATGGAATATCCCGTTGGATACATTTATGGGCCAAAAATGACTGTTTAATTACAAGACTTTACAGCCTAGCAGCTAAAAATGAGTAAATCGTTCAATTTTAATGTTTTTAAGGTGCGCAAAAATCGTTCTGAGGAAGAAGTCCGACGGCCTGTCAATATCTAATATGATTAGAATCAATCGTCCTGAGTCATTCAATATGACAAGTCAAAATGTAGAGGAAACTAGAAGTTGGATGAGCGATACGGTACGTAACGTTAACATAGTTTATTAATCATCTCCTCAACGATTTACAACAGTGACCAATATACATACATTGCGAATCAGGGCGGACATGGATGAACTGGAATCAAACGAGGAGATTCACAAAATAACAACAGAACCAAATACAGATCACATACTAAAATAGGCTCATGTCTTTCTCCATATTGACAAGATTCTCGATTCCAACCATCAGTTGTTTGAATTCCAGAGCACAAGGAACAGAACCTGGAAATTTGGAATCAACTAAAGGGTGCTCAAAGATGCAGAGTTTTAACCGAACGGAGTTCATTGGCAACATAAAGAAGGTAAATTGTATCTAGTACTGATGTTTGGTATGTTGAGAGTTGTCTCCCCTGAACTGTCATAATAACTTCAGGGGAGAAAAGAAAAACACTTGAAAAAAAAAAGTGTTACAGATACACCTTACAAATTGTCATGCACTAAGTCTTTTGGAAACTGCTCTTCACTGTCATTCAACTCAGAATGTCTCAACTTTCACCATATAGACAATTGTGGTCCCTAATCTTTTCGCTTCAAGTTGCCAGTTCCTGCATGGTTGGCGTAATTTCGAATTCCCCTGTCCACCTTTAATATTTAAGGAAAATTTTCCGGTGGCCGCGGATATCAGGAGTTCCGATATAAGTGAAATACCCTAGAGTGCGACGTTAAACACCAATCAAATAAATGAATAATAAATTAAGTATAGCCCAGTGGCCGGATCTCTGTTGTGTGTTTATGAAGAACGCCACAGGTACAGAAGGTTCGTCGATGGCGTGTTATCAGCTTGTGTGATGGCTTTATGAGTTGTAGATTTACATAAATTGTAATAGTTCTCTCTTTGATCGTTCAGCTGTTAAGTTATTAGTCATCACAAAGAAAAGTGAACGAAAGCGGAAATTGCTTGAAACAGGCGATAGGTACAGGATCATTATTGGTTTCGATAGCTCCATTCAGGGACTGGTAGACCTTCTTTGATAATGTGCAGCCATAAGGGCTACAGAGCTTTACCATATACCTTGTCGACTAGCTTATAATTTCTTGCAAAAATGCGTCCGATGATCAGTCCCGCAAACATTCGCGAGAGCTCTATGGCAGAGCTAAGGGTCACGATCCATTTCCAAACAAATTATCTGTGAACGAGAGACTAAAACAACGGCAGTAAAATTGACATTTCAGCCCACATATAACATTGTTAATACGCTAGAACCTCGCCTTAATACATACACGCGCCTAACTGTGGTATATTGGAGACGATTTAAAATCGATGCTACGGTTGATAGAAAGAGTCACTTAATAAATTCCCGTTTTATAAATGTTAAAAAAAGTAACTTTGTTTAATTAACTGTTAGTGTATAATAGGTAAATGAAATTTTAACTAGAAAGAAATGTTAATGTGAAGATGTCAAGCTTGAAAGTAAAAACTTTATATAACCAAGTAAAAAAGTACTATAAAAATAAATAAAATTAAATAAACTAAACGTGTTACTTTGTCAGGCATAGTCTAGACAGAACGAGCAAACTGGCTAAGACTTACAGTTGTATCTTTTTCCGAGTCAGATTTCAACGACAGCCACACGAGGGACAAAACTTTCATAGGTCTTTATTATAGGATTGTTATACAGATCTCTGTAGGCTTATAACTATACGAACACACTGTTTATCAAAAAATATTTTGTTCATGGAACGGAAATTGTTTATTTATAGGAATGGTATTTCATGTTTCTGCATACGAACCTTTAATTGTCATGGACTACTTATTCATTTTCAAAACTGTATTAGTTATTTGATTATGGAACATTTTAACCAGTTTGCAGAAGTTTTAAATTAAATCAGATGCGCTTAAGATAAACAAAACAATGTCATCCGTTATTAAGTCTCTACTTGCATTGTTATAACTCAAGTCTATTGCAATTAAATAATAACAACTAAAATAAAGTTTTTTTTGTTCTTGTGATAAAGATACAAATTAAGACTGTGTAAAGCGCACCTGTAAACTGCAAATGATAACAATAATAAACCTGCCTAAGGTGAGTTTTTGGCATTCCTGTCTAGCAACCAAAATGGTGGGTGGGTGGGTGGGTGGGTGGATGGATGGATGGATGGATGGATGGATGGATGGATGAATGATGAATGAATGAATCAATCAATGAATCAATCAATGAATCAATCAATGAATCAATCAATCAATGAATCAATCAATCAATGAATCAGTCAGTCAGTCAGTCAGTCAGTCAGTCAGTCAGTCAGTAAGTAAGTAAGTAAGTAA
>JAVFBZ010102942.1:13702-41890 GCA_032466195.1 Katharina tunicata | reverse complement strand
TGTTTATGGGTTCAATT
Source organism: Katharina tunicata (assembly GCA_032466195.1). Classification (NCBI taxonomy): domain Eukaryota; kingdom Metazoa; phylum Mollusca; class Polyplacophora; order Chitonida; family Mopaliidae; genus Katharina; species Katharina tunicata. The sequence continues at coordinate 41,873 of JAVFBZ010102942.1, read as the reverse complement.
GCCTTATTAACCATATAATTACATGTTTATGGGTTCAATTGCCTTATTAACCATATAATTACATGTTTATGGGTTCAATTGCCTTATTAACCATATAATTGGCTATCGTCCATTGTCAGCAATTAAGCAATAATCTGTTTATATGGATTAAGTAAGTGGAAGCCAACCACAGAAGATTATTCAGTTCCTCAGACTATATAATTCCTTTGCTTGGTTCTTCCATTTGTTATATTAGTTGCAAGAATGCATTGTCAAGAAATGAGACTGATCACGTCATGTCCATGAGACACCGTATATTTCTCTGACACTTGAGCTCAGTCAATTGTTCTTCGTCAGAGACAATATGATTGTTCGATCTAGGCGATAGCTTTGAGTACTCCATCACAGCGACAGCGTGACTTGATCTACTTCAGGGACAATATAGATTGTTCTTCCCAAGAAACCTGTCACGCTGCCTTAACTGTTTGGGCTTTTCGTGCTCCGTGACAGCGTAGATTGTTCGTCTTCTGTGACAGCGTGGATTGTTCGGTATCCGTGACCTCATTGACTGCTCGCTTCCGACAGCATGGGTTGTTCACACCAGAAACAACATAAATTGCTCTTCCTTTGTAACGTTATTCCTCTTTAATGTATCCATCATCAGATGTGTTTACGTCAACAAGAGTATAAACGCTGCGACGTTAGTCACAACATCCATTTGTCTAGTCTAATGACAGAGTATGCTGTCATTTATTAGTGAGAGGCTGATATCATGAATGATTCGTCCTTACAGAAATATGAATTGTAAGACAGCTGTCAAAGCACGATTTGTCCAAACTCAGTCACAGAAATACACGTTCTTCCTGTCTACAATTTGCGACAACATGAAATATTTGACCTCAAACAAGGCATAGATTGTCCTCTATCACTGCCACAAGGGATTGTTTTGTTTTTTCAGTGACGATTCGAATTCTTTGGTCTCACCGACAGCACGGGCCTTCTACCTTGCGGTGGGGCCTCCGGACCCTAACATTGTCCGCACAACAAGATCCAAAAGCCCAAATACAGTCAGTAAACTGATACCCAGATAGAGGGCCAGTGAGGAGCCGATGTCACCTGAAAGTAAAGAGCGGTAATGGTCAGAGATTGATGGAATGATTTAACGCGGTGCTCAAAGATCACTTACACCGCGATGGTATATTAAAAAAAAAAAACACTTACACAGCCAACCATATAACGTAACTTGCTATAATGAAAAAAATAATGTTCCCCTTGTGCTTAGTAAGAAGAGCGATTTGAGACAATGGGAGTGTGGTGGAAACATCCTCCTTAAGCCATAGGGCAATGAATAATATTTGATTTGGGTACAAAATCGTATATTAAAAAATAGACAACAACCAGTATTTCTTAGTTTTCTTATCAAAACTTAGGTTATTTTCACAAGCACATACACAGGTTCACTGATAAATTTGATAACAAATAGACTTTAACCAATTATTAAAAAAATAAATGCACCGTTATTAAAATAATTGGCTTTTAATTTTCTGCGTTAATTTTCTTTTGCTCATTCTTGTCTATAGACCTTTTAACCTTAAGATAAACAACACTAATGTAAATATTAATTTGAAATTGCCTGTGATTTCACAACACATTCTACTGTGTCATAAACACGTTCTCTATTCTCTATTTCATTGCCGTTGTGAGGACGAGTTGTCTCCCTTGGCCCATTCTCTGATGTTTTGTTAACAATTGCTTCTCATCAACCTGCTGTGAACACGTGATCATACTTACACGCAAGAGCTATTAACCCGTAGGTCTCCTCGTGTGTAATTACCGTCTCGGTTAGTTCCGGGAAATACACTTCCAGCTGGAGAAAGTTATTTCTGAGGGTGAGAGAGCAGAGAAATACATTACCAGAAAATTATTGCGTTCTGGGAATTCTAACAGGTCGAAAATCAGCACCATATATGAATACGAAATTGTTCATTTCTAAGGTTTCCGTTTTATCCGTATGATTATTATGGAACTAATTTCAGAGATCAGGTTTGCAATTCAATACCCAATTTTCATCAAACCCCTCTAAAGCACGCCCCAGGGTCTCTGTGATTTTGAAGATTTGAAAACGTAATTAACTGGGGAGCCGCCATTGTCCTAGTTATAAAACATTCGTCGTTTTGTGATTACACATTTTATCATTTGAGAATCTAAAGTTGGCATGAATTATTATTATAACCGTTATTCTATACTCGTTATCTGTCATAATAAAACGTAGTATTTATTGATAGAGGCAAATATACACGAACCAACGTGAAATACACATTTTTTCAACCGTCGTTTTGGTAATTTAAGTTTTATCTTAATTCCATTTTTATCTTCGATCTGTAAGTATTCATTTTTCATATCTTTAAATAATACAAAACTTGAAATGATGAGGCCTTTCCAGTATTATGTTTGTTCACATACTACCATTTCATAATATGTTTTTGTTATTGCAATTCGTGGAGTTTTAAACTTACAGATAAAATTTTCCATTAAGCCTTGACCCTCGATGGTAGTCATCCAACTCTGTTTGTAGGTCATTCAAGGTAGATAACTGCTCCTCGACTCTTTGGTTCAGATCCTCCACCGTTTCCTCCAAAGGCTCAAACTTTAGAGAAGCCATTAGTTTATTCTGATCTTTCTGTCCCAAGAGATTAAAATCTGTCAATCGATGACCAATAGGTTCTAAATACTGGAAAATTTTTGTCCCTGTCTCCAATAAACTGGACACTATTGTCCGTAATTGTAACAGATTAGCCTGCAAATAAATAAGAAAAGAACATTTATTAAATAAAATGATAACGGATATAAAGTTTATATAGAGAGTATATCTGCTTGTTCTTTTTCATATAATGGCGGCCTCAACTGTTTGTTTGTTTGTTTGTTTGATTGGGGGTTTTACACCGTACTTTAGGTTATTTCACTCACATGACGGCGTGCTAGCCCAATGAGTGAAGGAAACCACGATACTTACAGCACAGAGGACATTACACAGCATTTACAGAATGAAAAAGAGGACAACACAACAAATCGGCTCCCTGATGCCCTTTAGCTCAGAGAGTACCCGGACACAGGAAGCTCCCGCCGAACCACCCACCCAACCTTCAATGAGGTTTCAAAATTAATAACGCTGCTCGCTCTTTTCAGTGGAATGAATACAACGAAACCGTTAAATCATTCGGTATGAACAGTTAAATTATACGACTCAGCTGTACAGAAAAACAAAAGCCAACCCTAACAATAATAAACGATAAGATGCAAGTGCAAGATCACTTCAGTGTTTAAGCGGCGCATATGGCTTGCCATGTTTACAAAAATTAGTTTGCATGGAGAGTCGATTTTATTCAAAATTTGTCCGACTGTGACAACTGTAACAGTTTCAAATATGTCATCACGGTGCCAATGTGGTTGTGTGACTTCATCGATCAACAAAACTTACAGAAGGTTTATAGACTGTTAAGTTATCCGGAGGTGGAACAACTTTTGTCAAATTGGCAAGAGATATAGAGATATACTAATTCGCTGGTGTTGATATATGCTGTCTGTACATTTGGCACTCAGACAAACTGATACAATAATGGAGAAAACCGTATTGGCGACTGGTATTTCACCCTGGTGTCAGAACGCGCAAAAGATCGGTGTTAACTGAGGCTTCAACGAAGACTAATTTCAAGAGAAAATCTAATTATATCGATCCAAAAGTCAGGAGAGACAATCAAGGCATTGTCACCGTTCACCACAATGGCCTTAGCTTTAAAGAAATGATTAGTTTCCTTTCGACCAGTATATGAACTTCTGGTTCGTATCTTTATTTTCAGACAAATCCATGTCCATATCTGGCGCCAAGCTGGCTTTTTACATACCCCAACATCTCAACTGCTGTTTCTATAAGCCCATTTATATCTTCAATACAGCAAAGCGGTCGATAAAGCCTGGGCGATGTCTTAGTCTTATTTGATCCTTACAAATATTAAGCCAGTCTGCCTTACTCTTGACTGAGCCTTCTTCCAAAATTTACAAAAATTAAAAAAAATAGGAATGAAATCGTTTTAGCACAAGTACTCATCAATTTATGATTGTAAAGGTAATGTTTGATTTAATTACTTGCAACGGTACGGAAACATTTGGATCGAAACATATATATGTTTATTTATTTATTTATTTATTTTTATATTTTTTTTTGGGTGCGGGGGAGTTGGGAAGGGGTATTTTCCTAGCATTACTGATTTATAAATAACATATTTCCTCAACACCTTGTATTAAAACAGCATTCATTAATATCACATTGTAAAATAAACTCCCATTAAAACTGTACTTTGCGCGTGCTTAAAAATTTATTTTATTCAAAATTACGGATAGGTAGTTCAAGTGCACTGTATCTATATTAGTATATGGTATATGCAATTTAAACACGGCCTAACGCTTTGCTAACATTTAAGATCAGAAAAGATTTTTCCGCCTTTTTTCCTGGTGATGACTATAGGTGGATTAAGGTGTCTGGGAATTTGAACAAGACGATCTAGATATAATCTCATACTGGGCCGGCCAGATGGTGATGACAGTTAATGTTCACATCAACCCATAGATTAAGACTATGCGGGAAAATACGCTAATGTTGATTAACAGTGATAAGACGTCTTCAAAACAAACGTGGCCTTTTAACAGGTAGTTCATTAGTAGTTTTGGTGACCTTTAGGCGAAGAACTCTTTTGAGGATCGATTGTAATATTTTTTGGATCGATTTTGTACTTTATGTTCATCGAATGTGAATGTTAAATTGCTCGGCAGTATTTTTTGTGTGTAATACATTTATTGTATTTGTATTGCCATCTAGCTAGGGGCAATATTTTCAACAATACGCGGAGGGACATCATTTTTCCAACATAGCAAAATACTTAAAATTGAATGGTTGTGATTGTGTAGCTGTTTATTGTTGGGGTGCACCTGCTTCGTATAAGTGAATTACCCTTGAGCACGGCGTTAAACACCAATCCCAATCCACGCCTTTACCTTAGGCTCACGTGACAGGGGGATTTAATATTTGAAAATTACAACAACCAATTAACCCACAGATACATTTTGATTTATGAGGAACAATGGGGAAGAACTAATAAGAAATATCTAGACATCAGTAAAGTGCTTTCTTAGTGTTTTCTCTCTGTTAAGGTAAGATAACAAAACCTAGCACTGACAAAGCATCAGTGAATCATAGTCTAAAATACACGGTAACACACAAGCTGTAGGTTTTACAAATACATTGAAATTACAATCAACATTGGGACAAAGGTTAAAGGTTACATGTATGTTAAGAGTGACAATTAAAATATAACACTCACCTCTGCCAGAGAAACCTTAGCTTTTAATCTATCATCATTTATTTTCTCCGAAAGTTCTGTCTTTTGAAACCGATTCTGTTTGTATTTGATGGCTAGATCTGCTAAATTCTGGCTCAATGATTTTATCCCCGATTGGAGATTAGTTAATGTGGACTCAACTTTATGGAAAAATACTTCAAGTTCTTGGTCTATTTTTATTATATATGGCTCCATTTCATTAAGAGTGTTTGATAGTTCTAAAATCTTTTTTCGGCTTGGAATATAAGACTCGTCCAAGGATTTTAACACAGAGAATAGCTCGGGTAACGGGGTTTCTTTCACATATTTCACGTTCTTGAAAAACGCAGTCAGATTTTTAATGAGATCTTCTGAGAGTTTCCGACGGTCACCAGGAATAATTCTTGGGCTAAGTAAATGTGTTATGTTAGAAATGACGTTGTAATCCTCCAGCAGGGAATCTTTTATAAACTGAGTGAGGTTTAACGATATATCCACCTTTTCGGTATATAAGTCCTTGGAATCTTTGAATTCGCGGAAATTTTGTCCATATCCTTCTACAAGGTCGGTTCTAAATCTCTCGATACCGTTGGTGACCTCCACAAAGAAACCACTATACTTTAAAGACATTTCGTGTCGTGGTACAAGACGGTTAATTTTTCGCAGAATCTTCCACAAGGTCTCGTTAGCTTCTGAGAACATGAAATTTCGAATGTCTTCCATAACATTTTCAGCCTGGAGAATGTCATCCATGTTGTCTTCGATATGTTTGGTCACAGTGTCCTGACAGAAATCCACATGGCGGGATTGTAAGAAGGCATCGTAATGGAGCCCAATGGATCTTTTCAGCATTTCTAGAGCCTCTTTAAGCTCTTCGAATGCATTTCCATATCGTAAAGTATCCTCTTGTAGCGGAGCAAACATTTTAAATATGCTGGATTCCGTGTCGTTGAACCCTGCCAGGATCTGGTCCAGTGTTTGGATATCGTGGTCAAGTAGAACCTGGTCTGAACGGTGGTAGATGTCTCGAGCTTGCTGGAAGTTTCTCTCCAAAACCCCACCCTTATTTAACCTCTGCAGACGACCCTCTGCCGCATACACAGGGAGACCGGCTTCAGAGAGTGTGATGTCATACTGGGTAAAGTCACAGTATCCAGGACACGACAGGACACGCTGGTTCTCGTTAAGACGGGCTGAAAATGAGACAAAGAGTTTTTACAAAATTTGTTTACAAAAGTTTTATTGTTTCTATAAGGTATACGAGAATAAACAAATAATGCAAAGTACTGCATTGCCGAACACTGACTTTATTTAATCGATATTTTAATTTCGCCAAAAAAATTGCGTCATCTTTGGGTCAAATCAGGAGTCAAACTAGACTCATAAGTGAAATTACAGATATAAAGGAACAAAATAGTTTTCTAAGGGGATTAATTGTCATACTGAAAAACGGTTAGACTCTTGTTTGCGGCTTAACTGTTGTTTTTATTTTTGTTAAAAAAGCTTACCTTTAACGTTCACAATACAGCTGAAGTAATCTTTGGCACTGCATACGTTCATTTTTCCTGTAAATAACGAAACAAAATCCCAATTATTTAAGTTGATTTGGAATCAATAGTGAGTATAAAAAGAGTCGAAGCCTCCTTTTATTTCGCATTTTGCGTCAGTATTTCGTAGGAGGTATGGGCTGTACCGTTGCGTTACGTGTTTGTGTTTCAAAAACTGTAAAATTCATCACTTTGTCTTGTTCCAGCAATCATGTTTTGCATACCTGACTTTACAGAATCTTGTCATTGGGAGCTGCAAATGCCATACTAGGGTGATTCCTTTCACCTATTGTACGGTCATGTAAAATCGGTCAATATTAAATTAGATCTTAAACCCTGAACAATCAAAGAAATAAACATCTATAGTTATCTTAGTTGTTCAGTTTTCATGAGTCAGCTGTCAGGAACGTATCTGTTTAAACAATTATGTTCGATAACCTTAAACACCATTTGCTATGTTCCCTCTATGCCAGACTGATTGATATTTTATTATGAACAGATGAACAATTTCCCCTATCGTTATATGGAGAGATTTATGGACAATAAACCATGGCTTCGCCTTTGTGTCCATGCTGTAGTTTCAGTTTTATGAGGTTTGGCGTTTCTTGTATATCCGTTAGTGATAGGACTTCAAAAGGTTCTATTATATTTGTTGGGTAAAGACATTTGAACTCAACACAGGTATCGATGTTTCTTTAGCCTTAAACAGCATGTTATTTGTTCATTATCGATTTTAATCCGTGAAGAGACTGTGCTTCAGGTTCTTTGTGAAATCAAATCAACCCACATCAGCTTTGTTTGAGAGACCATGCAAGCTTAAAACAAGTCTTCTGAAAGAAGAAAAGACGACTGTGCTCTTTCATTTTCTCTTTAAGGCGTATCCATTGTCAGCCATGGCTCGTACGGAATTTCCTTTGTGTTTGGAAACCTATTAAACCGAGCCAGTCTACATAAAGTCTGTTACTTTCAATTAGAAATAGAGACTATCCTAAATAACACGTTTATCCTAGATATACATAATGAGCTGTGTGTATATCTATGAAATACAGCAAGAAATCATCCTAAAGTTAATCGATAAATCCCTTTTAGTCTTATTCGTCTTACATATCAGATAAACAGCTATTTTTATACAGACTAGCTTTTACTTCTGTTTATAAACAAAAATTGCTATTGCGTTTTAAACCAGCCAATTAATCACTCATTTATTAATTTATTTAAGTTCCACATGGCATTTGATTGGCTCAGCATTATTACCTCGATTCCAATGATAGGGCTGTGTCGTACAGTTACATCTCTTCATAATCAACTCTTCTTCGTACTCTACCAGACAAACACTTCTGTTGTATGGTTTCGACTTGGAAGGGACACAATCTGCTAGCGTGGACGGTCGATGATGTTCCTGTTGAAACAAACAAACATCAAATCAATCTTACTTTGAAGGTTTCTTCCTAAAATTCTTAAAACAATTGTATTTGATTTGGACCAAAGAACAATAAATGTAGTCTGATCTTAAGATGTCAAAGATGGAACGTATTTCTTTGTTATTTCATTCAGCTTTATATATACGAAGATATATTAAATTAAGACATTGTATTTTAACATAATTTTAAACTTAACATATTTTGTTATTTTCAAGTATTTTTGAATTGATATAGTGTCGCTATCACAAAAAATGCGAAATTCTTATATTTGACATATTTTACAGATGTTAAACAGACCCATGTGATGATATTGTATACCGTATAACCAGTGGCTGTTATCAAAGTGACAAATGCTTCATTTGACCTTATTGATTGCTTTGACTTGCTTATAAACAATGTGACATTGTCAAATATTTTGTAAGGGTTTTGTGATAATTTATTTTAATTTATTTCTTATAAAGGTTAGCAAGTTTTTCGTAATTATAAGGCTTCATTTTAATAATTACAGCCGATTACATAACTTGTAAAAATAAACACGTGATGGTTTTGAGAAGCTACTAGTCATATATATAGCTTTTAGAGATTCCAATGTTAAAAAATCCCATTGTATGTTACGATTTTATTCCCCGAAACTCACGAGTTCTCCTGACACAGTAAAGAGTTCAGTGTTTCGTGTTAAGTACTCCACGAGGTCATTACACGGCCAAAGAATCTAATTAACTATCTGATTTAATCAATAGACATGCCAGCCGTTGAGATGTTACGGGTCGGTTGTCAATGACGCCTTCTATTAGAACCCACTCACCGTAACTTTTTGGATCATCAATGTCGTAAAAGAGCCTACAGGGACATTGACACCTTTGGCTTCTACTTCCGGTAAAACCGCTGAGTCATGAACAGACACTCTCACCCCAACCGATGACTTCCTGCCGAACAAATACTCGTAGTGTTCTACATTGAGCAGTAAAGATAATCCAGCGTTCTGACCTGAAACAAAAGAGACGAGACGTTGTAATGGCGGAGGAGAAATTACAAAAATTGACCAATCTCTGCATGATGTTTCCGTAGACTGACAATCTGTCATTCACTGTCAAAACATTAGTTGGACATTTAACGTCAAGTGTTTATTATTGAGACAGGCACAGGATATTACGAGATTAATCCAAGCATGATTTTGTTTGGTGTCAGGTTCTCTATGTTGATTAATAAAAGTATACCGGTGATCCCGACAGATATATTCACGAAATGTCATACGACAAATATGTTGTTCTACAAAAATACATGATCCAATTGAATTGTATTTTTAGTTCAGGGTATATATTGTAAAGGACCACGTGCATTAACAAATTCAACGTGATAATTGGAACAATGTTAAACAATGATATATTTTTGGGTAGTTTAGAAAGTGACCAATAACAGTATGTTTGTTTTTTGGGGATACACGCTCTTAGACGGAACTGATTCTAGTTCAGAAAATGTTTGCAGGCTAAGAACCTTGCGGGAACCCACCACCCTCAGAGTAGGCCTCATAGCTTGGTGGCCGTCATTTATTACAGGCGATTTCGGTGCACGACTGAAGGTCGCGGGTTCTATTCCCGCAAGAGTGTCAGCCTGAAAAAATTCTGAACTATAATCTGGTCAGCCTTTGAGAGAGTTATCCTAAAAAACGAAAAAAACTGTTAATATTAAAGAAGCGCCCTTTTCCAGATGTTCGACATCTGAATGGTATCATCAGTATCCTCAGAAAATTTAAGTTGTTGTGCAACATGTTTTATTCAGTTTTTATATTTACGTCATAAAGTCAAACTTATATTAAATTAACTTTTTACCTTTTATCAACTAACCAAGTACTGCTAAACTGCATGCAATTTTAGAATCCTATTTTTGACAACAGATAAGTTATTATCTATTCAGTTTAGCTGTGTTTGTATAAGATTCTTTCTGGTTGTGTTCAGAAAAAAATGAATGATATCAAAAATTGAGCATGCAAAATGAAGCTTGTTTCATTGGTATTATATTTTAATCAGAACTACTGATTTTAATTTGACTCTTTTTAACGACACGTTATTATGAGTTTCAAGGGAGGTAATTTGATTAACAAAGGTATTAGTTGATTAGCCCGAGGAAAGTGCCGAAGCCAAGAGAAGTAATCAGGCTCAACTTCCTGTGGTTGACAGTAAATCCTATTAGAGGGAACGTCAGCACGTAGAGAATGTTAATCTGTCATACTCATGTGAGAACCAAACTAAGGTGCTCGCGTTTAGGATTAAAGCTAATTTTGACATGAACCTTCTTTCCAAGATGAAAAAATAGGATGATTTAGAATTGAATCCAGGAAGTAATTTGAACATTCGTAAAAGTTATCTCCTACAAAGGGATCAATGTACAACCATTTGTTCTTTTCGATTGAAATTATTCAACTTTTAATTTCGTTTGCTTCCGATGACTTGCACTACATCTTGCTAAAAAAATAAATGCAAAAGATTTATGGGACAGATATAAATGAAATACCGGTGATTAAAAGGCTGTGGTCGGATGAACTTAAAGTGTATTTAAAATTTCGGCGGAAACGCACTGTAGTTCTATATATTTTAACTCTTACGATGACTTTAGGTGCGCATGGTAATTTGTTTTGTCACATTTGCTCTTAGGCCCGATATCGTTGATATTAATTATATTTTTACTTTACTTAAAATAGTGCCACTGTGTTTGTTTTAGCTCACGGTAATCCATAACTGGCAATTATACTTCTATAACAACCCTGTAAGCTCAATGTATTTTTGGGGAACTTGAAGCTAGGTCTGTAATTGGCTGCACTGCACTGGGTATGACCTTATAATCAGATGTTTATTATTCCTAAGGACTATTCTTTATTCGATTTATGGGTAAATAATCTTAGGAGCGATCTTAAAGGATTAAGGCAGTTCAGCAAAGAAGGACAGATAGAGGAAAGAAGTCTTCAAATCGACATTTAGTAGTGTTTACTGAAAAATCTGTGTGAGTCAAAGACAATTTATCCTACACGGGGGACATTAAAACAAATTCGATCAAGATTTTAGAAGAGACCCCTTATTTTCTTGGGGAGCTATTGATCTGATTAGTAAATGTTTGCTGTGTGGAGACAATCCTCGGCTAAAACATGATTGCCAAACCCAATTACAGCGAGGTCTACTCCGTGTGCCCCCCACTGACAGCAGCAGACTGACATCTAAGCTGCTAGTTAGTCGTAACATTTCCCCGAGGGCCAAACGCAGTCTCTATTGCCCTTCACAATCTGCCAGCGGGCCTAAAACAAAAGACGGCTTGTATCCGTTTGATAAAAACTTTATTTTCACCGAAATATGATAAGCCGGCTGATCAGATAGGAGGCCTAAATTGAACGCACTCTTTACAATTACTGGATGCCGGACAGAGTCGAGCCATTGTATCGATTTCCCAACGTGGGCATGGAAACAGAAAAGCTGATCTCACCAACGTCGCTACAGCAGCTGTAATGGCTCACAAACTAAACATAATCGTCATTTGTATTTAACTATTTGAACTTGACGACGCGAAGGAGACAATTGTGCCTAGGTTGAAAATTCCAATTAAAATGCTGTAATAAGCTTCGAAAAATGTTGGTGTGAAGTTGTTGAGAGATTTGTCTCCTGTGAAGTCCCCAAACTGATCTGAAAGGCATCTAGGGGATGAATCTCTGAGAAGAAAATAAAACAGTAAAGAAGCAGCAAGGTCAAACAATCAAGTGTTCGTCAAGCTGCGGTGCCAAAAGGGCGCCACTCTTCAATCCAGCTAAACTAAAGGGACGTGATGCCAGGACATGGCCTTATTGTTCAGACCTGACCTTTGTGCAGTTCGAATAACACAGGATATTTAGTTCCCCAAATTAGACTTCTCGTGTTAACGAGTGGCTGAGGCAGTGAGAGCATCCCTCGTCTGTGTTGGCAGCCACTTCGTGACAGGTCGTCAAAGGGAAGCTACTCGTCTTCCTTTGAGCGTTATCGATAACCCCGCTAAATGAGACGACTCTGAGACCAAGTTCCTGTTCTTAAGATGGGCAATATTTGCTAATATACGAGGAAAGGAGCTCAGTGTGGGACTGTCGTCGTTCACAAGTTCGCGTGGAGTGCTTCATTAAAACCACTCTACGTCAAGATAGACCCATTATAGGCAGCGCTTCCACTCCACTTTGGTCTTGTGGAAATCTTGGCTATACATACAGAAATGATCAATTCTGGAGAACACAAAGGCACTGACACACCGATCCCATGCTACAGGCGGCTGTATTCAGACACAGTTATCCGGGGCCTTTATTCAAAGCAAATAAAAGATGGCCCCAAGCTTGGCAATATATTGTGCTGTCGAATCAAGCCGATAACCACGGAGCACAAAGACTGTGTGAAATATGTGATGATATCTGAATACAAGCCCCAGGCACAACATATTTCATCCAGTTTAACAACCGTACCAATTACAAACACAAAGATTGCTAGACTCAACGAAAGGATAAAACTCATGTTCTGCAATTTCTCAATAAAACTATTCCAGGCTACAATAAATAAATAAAAAGCTAAATATAATTATCTTTAATCCGGAAAATATTTGAGGTGTAATCTATTCCTATTATCTTCTAAATTATACTATTTAGATATAAGTTATTAATGAAATAAGTGAGAGAAAAAATAAAAAGTTCTTAGTTGTTTTTTTTTTTTGGGGAATCGCTTTAACATGTTTTTACTATATGTTCTTTTATGGCATAAATAAACTATATTATTTCCGTGATGTTTCTTATGTGAAAATTTCATCAGCATATAAAGGTATGCAAAATTGTCCTCGGCCACAGAATATGTCGCACATTGAGATACTTCGACCCAACCTGGCAGGTGTTTAAAGCATGAATGTGACGTCTTCAATTATTTCTCTTTTATATATTCAACATCAGTACGACATTGAGAAAAAGTCCACTTACATTTTCAACAAGGTCAAGCGTATCTCAGCCAAGTTAGATATGTATGTACCCACTTGTGAACAGGCGTTTTAAATACCCAGGGCTTATCACACCGTGTTTTGTTTACAAGGTGTCTACTGAGGTGCATCCAGGTGCCTTAAGTCTACCAAAGCGGTTTACATAAACTGGGAACTCAGTATCTCTCTTCATTCAGAATATTATGTAAAATGATACAATTTTATAAAATATAAAGATAATAAAGTATAGAAAATCCCAATGGATAAGGAACCCGATATTGCTGATCCCTATGTAATACTCTCTTGCCTGGTCTTTACAAGCTGATTGTATTCTAGATAACACGTAAGGGATCATTAACGTAATGATGCCACTCTCAGGTGCGGTGTGAGGTAAACTCAGGGCAATCGCTCAGGGACCATACAAAGTTCCTGGCTAAGCTTTCACAGAAAAACCTTTACCTGTAGGCTATAATCTGGCTAAGAAGTGAGACCTAATACACATCATTGTATGTAGATAGATTTTTCTTTCACTTTATCTAGATCGTTTGAATTAGACAACAGGGCTGATTGTATATTTATGAACACAATTCGAAATATTGTTTCTAATGAAGCCTTCGTTCATATTGAAATCTTACAACCGGCATCGTTACCTTGAGGACTGATTGAAAAATTGATAATTTCAGACTCATTTTAAAAAGCTTTAGAATTCTAATTTGGCGTAGTTGTTGTGTTGGTAACGAACTACATCATTTATTGCACTAAATTTAGAACGAAATTAATTCTAAATAATTACGACAATTGACAAAATTATTTGTTTGTTTTATTGACACTAATATCATAATAAGCAAAAACTTGATATATGCCCCAATACACGAGAAAACGGTCGTTATCAAATGAAACGGGATATCAAGGTGTGTCGTGGAACTATTAGGCCTTAAAATGAGTTCAATTTGATGCTGGTAGCAATTAAAACATATTTTACTGCTGCATTGCGTTTCCCGATATTAGCACAAGCCATATCAAACTGCACTGCATAAAAAACTTTAATATGAAGTTGTAAACCTTCTTGAAAAGTAATAACCTTTGATTCTAGAATGGCAGTAATATCATCGTCATTAAACAATTTTACGAGATTTTTATGTGAAATTGATTTGATCCACATGATATTCACATGTGAATTGAAATTATCAAGAGACCAGATTTATTTACAACAGAGTACATTACGCACCTGCTCGACGTACAATTCCGCCATCTAACTTTGGGTGGAAGACAAAGCATAAACCATAATCTGTTAGGGTCTCCGTAAAGTTTATAGGCCCGCACTCTTTACCATACCACGTGCAGCTGAAATAGAAAACATATTGTTTTGTAAAATCTTTCTGTAACAGAGATAATGTGTGCACCAATAAATTCAACAAACTCTCAATAATGTAACATAGAATAACATCAGATTTGGAAGGAAAATCTAGAAGCTATCTAGTTCACCAACTGCATGATAATTCAGCTTATGTTGTATCAGCTGTGTATGGGTTTCTGTTTGGCTGAAACCACATCGTGTTATTATTTTATAAAATTTCATGTTGTCACCAGCTGTTTCGCTCTCCGATCTGGATTGTTTTGGTAGCAAGAGACACATCTGTTACGGAGAACCACATTAAAGAAGGAGTGATTGCGAAATGGGCAGGAGTTTCACGTTAAATTTCCTTGACCTCCGTTAGAGAAGTTTGGCGCCCATGTCAAGGAGATAGAAATGGATCCGAATACAATATGAATGGAAACATTTCCTGTCTGTCACACAATCCGAGATTAAACAATCACTGATGAAAATAAAATGAGATAGAAATTCAAGTACACACATGTGCCCTCGTCAAGAAGAACATCTGCACTATCGTGTCGTGGTCAAATGTCCATCGATTAGTACAGAGGTACTAGTAACGACAGTGGTGGAGTGATCATTGTAGAAAATACCAATGAATATCAACATCACTTATCATGAGAGATTCTTGCAACAACAACTTTCCCATGAACTATAATCATGTCTGGAATTTTACAGCATAGACCGAGGGTTATAGTTCGAATAGTATTGGTGATGGTCATTTTAAACATACGGTTTCTCCGCTTACAATGTTTTAACTGATTTGGTTAAAAATCAATTGAGTGATATTTTTAACAAGAATTGTCTTTATGAAAACATACTGTAAAGCCATGATGTCAAAGGTAGTGTGCAGTAATATACGTCTAGATCATGATGTTATATAGCAAAATTAATTTGAAATCTTTGAGATCAATGAAGCGGTCAAACGGCTTCGTTTTACAGACAATGTACCAGTCTAAGGTCAAAAGTCACAACAAATGCACCAGCGTGATTTGAAAGAACAAGCAAACGCCGTCTTAGAAAGGACTTCTCGTAACAAAATGGCCTGGTGATAAACCGATTATCACCAGATGTCTTTTAATCAGATCCCCGGTCCGTGGGGTTGATTGATAATACAATCTCATATTTAATTCAACGGGTTCTGGAATAAATTGACACAGGCCTTTTCTCGCGGGTCTCAAAGTCGCCATGACACTACCACACAATCTGCAACTGTTTCAATGAAATAAAAATTAAAACAGTTTTGGTATCTGTTAGGCAACATCTGGCTAGCTAAAGCTTTTAGTAGCGATATATTAAAGTTGCAGGTAATGTGGAAGTAGCGAGTCTCTTAAAGCTGATCAATTTACGCGCATCATTTTGCGGCTATTTCGATGTACTGATATTGTTATGTATAGGAACACTTTAAAAAATCAGTTGCCATAGATACTCCATATGTTAGGCTATAAACAAAGAAAATCGTTTTCAGTTAATATTATTTTACAACGTATCTGTTTCATTGTACGCACTATTTTATAAGTGATACTATCTATTTCTTATTACTTTGCGTCATGTACTTTATGAGTGTTATCAACAAAATAATTTCCATACATTAAATACATTTATAATTACTAAGGATTCTTATTTCAAATTGCTTTAAATAATCTCATAAGGAGTGGGGTTTGTTTTGCCTATTATTATAACTAAATTGGTTTTCACAACATATCATGTTAATATGAGTGAAGATAACTGATTCATGTTACTTCCTTAAACATATTGTTTTCTTCACCTATTATAAAAAAATAAAAAAATGTTCACACAAAACAATGTGTGAAGAAGTCCATTTCATATTTCTTGAAATTGCGATATAAACATTTATTTGTCAACCTAATGTTAATAATAATCTAATTTCCAAACAATAATGTCATGTATTTATATTTAATATTGCTTACTATCCTCTTGTTAGGATGTTTTATCCGTTAGCAATAGTGCATGAATATATCTCTTTAAAATTGTTTTAAATTCTCGTATAAGGAATTTTTTTCCGTCATCATGAGTGAAGATATCTATTGCATTGTGCTACTCTTACAAAGCTCTTAAAACCACCTACAGTCAATAATAAAATAATATCGACACATTAGATTCCTTGTTGTATTGTTAGGTCAATTTTATTTTCCGTAAGCTTGCCAGTAATGGCTCCACCCAAGAATACATAAAGTCATATCAGTGAAGTGCTGTGCAAATACAAGTCAAGCACATTTGTCTATCGTCAAGTGTACTCCGATGTGCTACGTTGAAACTCACACACACATGCATTAAAGTAGATGTATACACATTATGTTACGGTTTAAGCTGATTAATTAAAGAAACGTTTTTCGAAAATGTATATGTGTCAAATAAAACTGTTTAATATGATCACCCATATGAATATACAAAAATATCTAGGTACAATTGAATAGGTTTTTGGATTTTTGGTTTCACAAAATGATATTTAAGCTTTTTGAAAAAATTCCCATTGGTCGGTAACAGTTCAATTAAAGAAACGTTTTCTGAAAATGTATATGTGTCAAATAAAACTGTGTAATGTGATAACCAATATAAATATACAAAAAAACTCCAGGTACCTTTGAATAAGTTTTTGGATATTTGGTTTTACAGGGTGATATTTAAGTTTTTATGGGACCTTCCCATTGGTCAGATGAATACATACTCAGGTTAATTAGATATTTTGCGTTGGTAAATCTACAGGAAGGCGCTGGCTGTTAAAAGAGTGATCTGATTTGTGGAGATCTGGACTGGTGTCACTAATGAACAGCACTGTTATCACACGGTTAAATGCGCCTTTGTGAACAGACGAACGCTTCACAAAATTGTATCAGCTATAGTGAACAGAGCCAAAGCTAATTTCACTTTAATTTAGAAGAAATTGTCCATTTCTTGATTAAACGGTGTTATCTATGACTTTCGCTTCGATACCCGCCTTCGTTCATTTGACATCAGTTGAAGCGTATACAAATGTGGAACTCGTATTTGCGCACATTATCATTATGTAATAGCGTTCCTTAAAATATTCCACGAACGAGTTACTGCTAAAAGGATTTTTATGCATGTAAAATAGTACATAAATCTCGTATAGACCCTAGAGCAACCAAGTCGTTATGAATATTTTGCTTAATTAACTGTTGGATTTTTCAAATTCGCAAGCTTAACCTACTGCGTTACACTTTGACGGGTTATATTAAAGTGTACAGACATAATGTTTATATTGCAAATTAGAACAAAAGCGTGCACATTGTCTAACGTATGTAACTACAAGCAGTAAAACATTCTCCAACCATTTATTTAAAAAAAGTTCCATAAGCCCTTTGGCCTTTCAATAATTTTACTTTAAGCGCCTGTAATTTATCTACTTTCTTTGGTTAATATTGTGTAGGCTTTATCACCATATGAGTTGTCGCTTTACGTTTTTCGTGGAAATCAGCATTGACTTTATTAAGTAAATTGGGATGATAAAAGCGAGCTGCAACAAGGTGCGTGATTATAAAAGTTGCCCACAGGTTGGGTAAATAGATTAACCGGATGAATACCTGTAAATCTAACCCCAGATCCATTATAGGAGGGTTTAATACAGCACAGAGAACAATTACAGATCCAGGTAACAAAGGCTTGATAGACCTGCTGCAAACAATAAAGAAATGTGTTGACTCTGTTTATGCCCCGAAGGTTTGCTTATTGACTAAGCTATTACCAATGCAAACATTAGCCTGGGTAACTTATCAACCAGAAAGGTAAGTTTCTGTTGGAGACGGAACAAAATCTATCTGAAACACTCAAAGCTTCACATAGAGAGCTTAAAGTAAACAACCTTCGGTTTACATAGAAAAGTTAGAAATCGGCCGATGCAATTAAGATATTGATGATATTTCAGATTATATCGCAAAGGGTTTTAATTCAGTCGGAACAAAATGTATCTGTGATAGAAGAACAAATATACCAAATGGCTTTCTACAGGGTACGAAAATGTTACTGGGGAAATTTAGTCTGACAGATTCCAAACAAATTCATTCAATCAATCAAGCGTTACGTTAAAACGTTTTATTAACAGGGTTAATTTGTACATGGCAAATAAATAGAAAATATATAAATATTTACATATTTTCGATGGTTATTTTTCATAATAGAAACCTTTTACTTTCAAAGCGCTACACCTCAGTTGATGTTGCCATTAGTTGTTTTTTCGGTAACCCTAACCCTAATCATAAACTTTACAAACTGTATCAAACCCTTACCTAACCCCTTTGTTAAACATTCTTACATTGCAACCTTGATATTTCTACTACCAAGCCGTCTGATATCTTGTGTTATTTTCACTAATGATTTCAATGGTAAATGCATCAGAGAGAGATGATATAACATTTTTGACGTCATAACCATTGTGGCGTCGACTCGATGTTTCGACGTTATATACTTTGTTGTGAAAAGACGTTCTAGCGCCGTTGCTATCGTTGTATGACGTTCTAAGGTGTACGTGCAAAAAATGGGTATCCGACCGACCACTTAAATGTATAGATTTTTACACAAAAGTCTAAACAACATCTTAAATCATTTTGTAGTATGAGAAAACGATTATTTAACTAGAGCCCGTGTGATATAATGAATGTCATTCGTCTACTTTTCAAAATCAAACAAACTCGATTAACTTTCATCGTATCAACAGAAAACCTCAAACTACAGGTAACCCTGGTTATAAGGTAGCTCGGAAGGTGCCCAGATGATTTGTCTCTAGCTTTTGACACGGTATTTCAAGAATGACAATGCAGTAAAACCTCCTTTCTTAAAAACAAAAAAATGAAAAACAGTCAAACAAATAAACATGAACATATCTATATATCTTTACCTTTCTATGAGATCTTCTTTCTGATGACCGACATGATGAAGGAAGTCCGTATAACTAGAATCCAGATTTCTCTTCCCTTGTAACTGTCTGGCCGTCCAATTAGAATCCTCCTTATGTAATAATGAATGGGCTACTGAATATAGGTTTAAATCTACTATCTTCGTTAATCTGAAATAATACAAAACGTAATATTTATACTCTTTGTTTACGCGCTTAGATTAAATGATAAATAGATTCTGTCATATTTTAACAGATTTAAAAACAAAATTAAAAGTCACAACATGCATTCATACAACCGACAACCTCGTATCCCCATACTTCGCTCCTAAAACAGCGGGGGGGGGGGGGGGGGGATTTTCTTCAAACTGAAAAAAAATTTATTTTTATCTGAGTTTGTCTTGCAGCTGTGTTCTTTGGAGACATTTTATATCTCCTTATCTTCTAACTGTTAGCTTTTAAGGGCTTAGCCAATGGTAAGCAACACGAAAAACAGAACACAAAAAACAACAACAATACGATTCAAGTGATCTAAAAATTATTTATTTATCACTATTTTTGGACAACACAATACTGATGAGAACAAATATCGTCAGAATATTAAACGCAATATATGCCAATATACACTATGTACCTGTCATTTTAGCAAAGTCTATATTACCAGTAGATTGCAACTTTAATTTATATATGAATGTTAACTGGCATATCTTTGTTATATATACCTTGAATGGTCTCTGTTAATGTACTGCTGAATGTGGTTTAATTTAACCTAAATATACAGTCAACATGAATTGTTATTCATTCTTTGGAGTTGTCACGCTACTCTATTATGTCAAACTTATCGTTGGAAATTCGAATATATTAAACTCACGCCCCTTCGTTACACGCTGTTAACCTTTATACGTCCCAAAATTTATTTCAATTTGTGGTATTAGGTAAAAGGTACGAAAGAGCTATTTTTTATTTTAATATTTCGTAGTTTTATTTTATTTTATTTTTATTTAGTTTATTATTTAGTATTGTCTATTTTTGGATTCATGTGTGTGTCTATAATTAGCTTTGAAATGTATCAATGTCACATGCATTATTCGATGCGATGTCCGCTCTTTATTTACATGATTAACTTTAGTCCTGGATGTTGAATACTATGCGTTTCAATGCCCTCTCAAATTAATGAGTCTATACTCATACATATTTAGTAACAGGATTTCTCACAGACCTTCGTTGGAGAGATAGCTGAGCTAATTTGTTATTTAGAAATTGCTCCGTTGTCGCAACCTTGCTCAGCGCTAAATGCCTTATTTTCCCAGCGTTTCCTTTGTCTGTGTCGACCTGCTTTGAACCAGTTATTGGAAACCAATATGCTTTTCATAACGTGCCGATGAGCTAAAGTCCTTATAAGAGGATCAAAGAATGAAAGCAATTCCAGTTCGTTTCCGGTAAAGCAGCTTCCATAAGCTCGGTACCCCGCAAACTGTATCAATCTTGCAAAAATGTCGATGTATTTTACAAGAGGTCCGAACTAATTTCCGCTCGATTAGTGAGAGCTTTTTACCGAGGTCTCAGAGAAAACACATCTCATTATGACCCAT
Source organism: Katharina tunicata (assembly GCA_032466195.1). NCBI lineage: Eukaryota > Metazoa > Mollusca > Polyplacophora > Chitonida > Mopaliidae > Katharina > Katharina tunicata. The sequence goes on along the minus strand of JAVFBZ010102942.1, from coordinate 20,752 downwards.
CCAAAAACGACTGGTTAATATCACCATGCAGACAAGAATTAATTCCATTTGGAAATCTGAAACCTGATATAATTAATTTAGTTTGGTAATGCGAGACAACAGATACGCATTGCCTGTCTTCTGTTGCAGTTCGACATTGGGTGGAAATCTGAAGAAAAAGACATGTGGAATATGACAAGGTGTGTGTTCTTGAAACCGTGTTCGTCTTAACATCCATGGCCACTGACACTGTGAAATAGTCATTATGCCGACACAGAGTTTAATCAAATGTGTGCATCTTTCATGTTTATTTTGTGAGCATCTTTCACATATATTTAATAAATCTGAGAAATGTTATAGCTTTATCTATATTTTGGTGGTTGTACATTGAAAACGCTCTTCAGGTTTGTAATGGCGTTCTCTTACTGGATCTTGTTTTGTTAACTCATCAGAAGCAGCGATCATTGGCTTTCCGTTTAAGTGACTCGCAAAACGATGTTACTTTAATTACATTTTGAAGTCTGAGATCTTGTTTTACACTGACATCACGATCAAGATTAAACTGGGAGCGAAAACTAACTCTTGATAATGAAACAAATCCCTCGGCAGGTTCATTATGGCCCAGTAAAAAGGCTGTAAGGAAGAAACTTTATTATGGGCTCTTATCCGATGTGTTCAACACAATACTTTCCAAACAAAATCCGTGCATGACCAACTCAAACTATTGCCCGACTCATCCATCCTTCAAACGGATTTTATCGCTTGCTCGACTGTCAAATGTGACGTGAAATTTCCAAAACAAATTGAACTGGAGGAATTGTTTGGGGAAGCGGTGATCAAGTTGGCAATGTAATATCGACCCGTCGACTCAGTCCACCAAATTGCTGGCTACGGTTAATGTAAGGTCGCGTAAAGAAGCGAGGGGCCAAATAAACCAGAACAGCCCTATCTCCACTCCATAGAACCGGTTACATAGTTCTCTTCAAGAGTCGCTGATAAATCCCCATTGATCCCCAGCCCAATTGGTATTCTACAACGATCGCCCTGTATCAACACGGACTAGTTTTATCAGTCTTTCTCTGTTAAAAATGCCCTATTTTTATGATCCCGATGCTCATTGATTATGCTCGCCGTATCGCTAATATCCAAAAAGACTCCAAGAGGAATACCCAGGGACATGTTTAACATAAATATCTTTTCGAAAGATGGATCAAGGCAACCTAATTAGCTGTAGTCTAGTAACAATACACACATAGAATTAAACAAAAATAGAGTGTACACGTCATGGAAATATACTCTTTTTATAAACCGCGTATATCTTAAACTATTGGCTGTTTATTTTCTTTTACACGTAACATTTTGGAAGTATTATTTTAAGTTTATCTCATTTAATAATGAATGCCAGTATTGTCTAGAAAAACTAAACGATTATACATAGGTTAAACAAGCTAACCCGATAATTGAAGTAAGACGAAATACAAATAATTGCCAAACAAATCTCAATTCTTATGCTTTATGTCTCAGCGGCAGAACTAGTTTTTTCGTTCAAGCTTAGGCGAGAAGACGTTGGTTATGGCAACTTCTTAAAGACGCAAAGAAAACTGCAGGCCATTAAGGACTGAAAAGTTACAGTGTCTCTCAATATGACATTTATTTGACTTGTGTTTGGATATAATTTGGAAACTCCCTGAGCGCAGCAAAAAATAACACTCTAGGTCGGGACGTTATGAAAATTTTCCGGCCAGTTTGGCACGAAGCGCTTGGAATACCGACCAAGTGCGATTATTAAAGCTGTCTGCCGTGTTGGACTCACACTGATCAAAACCCGATTGTTATTGTAAATCTAATAACTCGACAGCAGTAATAAAATATAGAGCGGCCTGTAAACGAGTCCCGTATGACTGATTTGTCATTCATGCTGTGTTTCGCCGCATATGTTTCCTGCAAATAACACAATCAAAGACAGCAAATGTCAAAGCAATTTGTAGAGAGTTCAGCCATGACGGAGCGTATAAATCAGATAGCGTTAAACACGCACAAGGGACGCCTAGGGACAAATCAGTCTGTCATATCTGGCACAGACCGCGCAACTAAACATTGGGATTTGAGGGGCACTAAGAAAGTGCTGTAATACTTCAATATTGGAAACACTTGTTATGCGACTTGTGCCTACCAATTTTAGTTAAGCTGATGTATATTGGTGTTATGGACAAGCGGCCTACAAAACAATACCGTTTATGATACGAACATGAACATGTGGTCGTAACTGATCAAAGCATTGGAAGGATTAACTCAAAATTATTACTGCACAGAAAAGAGAAATGATAGAAATATAATTTAAAAAAAAAGAGACGTTAACGATGGATGGAAATGAACACAGATAATGGCATTCCGAGTAAAGAAAACTATTTAAAAAAATACATGACAGAATATGCGCGTATAACAGAACCGCTGACTTGTTGTTAACATCAAATGCTTCGATATTCCAAAATGTATCTTACATACTACAGATGTGCTCATGACGACATTTATGTGAAAATATAGAGATTTGTGTTGCGGGTGAGATTTAGAACAGCTGTCCGACAGCATGAGGGGATGATAGGAGGGCCCGGTCAATAATTGGACAAAAACGGTTGTTATCTAGTACGGCACAGTAACGTTGAGGAATGAGTTGTCGACGTTATTCTCCAAACCCAATAGTTAAGTTGAGCCACTTAACTCGTAGGTCAAGCGTAATTTCGTCAGCAAATTGGGGTCACACAAAGCATTCACAAGCATTCGACCAACAATCTCTAGCCTTTACTGGTTGAGTGATGCATGCGTGGTAAAACTTGCGGACACTGTAAGCAACTCGAGCAGTTTGCCTTCCTTAATTAACCCAGTTCTAACATTAAGTCAACTGCTTGGTTAAATGTCTGTAATAGGACTACAGGACGGAATTAAGGTGAAGTGCAAAAATAATAACTTTGCGTTGGAAAATATCAATAACTAATTTCTTTTGAACATGAAACAAATATTTAAATTAAACAGCTTACATTTGAGATACATCGACCTTACATTCATGCAGGATCTTCGCACTGGAAGAATATTATTTTCCCAACAAAACAAAACACTGCGCCTTTTATTGATGTGTTAGTCTGTTTGTGAGCTGTTGGGATATACCAAGGTTTTATAAGTCAAATACCATTAAGCATGCACTGTCTTAAACATCAATAAATCCAGAATCAACCTATATTTTATCATTTAATGGTACAAATGTTATGAGCACATTCACTCAGAGTTGTAACACAATATACTAGGGACTACGGATTTATTCCTTTCTGGCACATACAAGGATACAAGGGCACTTCATCAGCATCTTTTTGTGATAAATATGACCAGATCTTGATCTTTTATTGACTCATTCCAAACTATAGGAAAGTTTCATTTATTTTATTTTATACATGTAGAAAGGAAATGCACACCGTTATATATGTGAAGTTGAGAATATAAACAACATCACCTGACAAAAATAAACATTGTTAAATAGAGAATCAAATCATCTTCCCTTACGTCCAGTCTTTGTCTCTTAGGTATATATTGACTGCACATATTTTTGTGCGTCTTTGAAAAACTATCCCAGCGTACAGTTTGGGAGTAGGTATACAGATGATAAGATGGTACTGCCTCGCGATTTTATATGTTTTTTTTATCGTCCTTTTACTGACTTCAACCGTTTAATTTTAAATCAGTTTGTTGTAAAATTGACACGATTCATTCACCAGCAATTTTTTTTTGCGGAAACAGTACTACGACAACAACAAGAATGGCTTGTCATTATATCAGTGCTGTTCTTTTTTTTTTCAATCTCGAGAAAGGTACGAGTCTATTTTAGTATTAAACAAAAGAAAACGAAAGCCAAAAAAAAACCCCACCTAACAACTATGAAAGTATATAAGATGATCTTACCTGAACAAATTTAGGCTGCATATGGTTACTGCAGGGAATGAGAGGTGCTCCATGTACCTCTTATCCACCATAATGTGGGTAGGGTTTGTTGTGAACAATGTTACCCTGTCCCAAAGCTGTATACAGAGAGCACCGAGGCAGCAGATAAATAACCCTATCCATATCACTCTGAAATTTCAAATCAAAAAAGGAAATTAAAAACATGAAATGCATCAACTTTACAGTCTGTGAATTTTAGTAACAAAAGAATGACATGATTCGAATTGTACGTTTTATTTCAGAACGACTCCGCGAACTAGATATAGATTGATGAGAACATAGAATTCATTACAACGGAAGATTGTAAAATCCGTAAGGACTTTAAATTGGGACGATGTTGGCGAAGTCAGATCTTTAAACACCGTTTATAAGTCATTGTCAGATTATATTAGGATTATTTATATATCTGGACTTTTTCTGATAAGTACTAAATTTGAAAACATATCCTGTTTTCCCAAGACTAAATATGAGAAGTATAATTTCCGAAAACTGGTACAGAACTCCACGCAATGAGATGTTACCAACATCAAATTTTCTATATAGATAGACATCTTTTATAATATTCTGTATATATGCAATCAATATAACACCACAAGTCCTTTTTGAAGCCAGTAGTTCCAGAGGTCAGTTTCGATTAATATAGAATAAGTAACTTCGAGTAAGAAAGTCATGTTTTAAATACAGTGTATCATATATATGTTATTCCTTGTGTAAGTTTTTATTATTCTATCAGACTGTTATGGATTTTCAACATCGTTTCAGCGTAGATACGAATACCATTTTCAACGTTGAAATCTCTGCTCGTATCTACGCTGAAACGATTCTCGCCATAATCCAGTAGTTGAAAATCCATAGAGTCCTATATTATTACGCTCTCAGCTTCAATATGCCACTGAAACAAAGTTTCATTAAATATACACAAGCATTCTTCACTGTGGCTGTTATATGTAAACATGCGGGCATTTCAATCTATAACTTACGAATTGTTTTAATCGTGGATACAGACAATTTAGCGCTTGTGACCAGATTTGTTCGACAAGTAGTTGTTATGTAAAACTTGTTAAATAATACAATCCACATCAATCTAAATTTAAACTCAAACATAAAATTAATAATGTCTTAATACTGTATTTATAGTATACATCACATGATAAAGGCAGTATGTTTTTCTAAAGACATTTTAAAAAATGTACCTCGCTGAATAAGAAATATTATTAACTTTAATTAGTATTTAGTCTCTGCCATTAGCGATACTATTCAAACATCTATCAAAGACTATAATTCATAAAACAATTTATTTCACTCTAAGCTTTGTTTTTAAGTGGCGTTTTTCATCTACGGATAAAACCCCATTCAGAACTGACATGGACAAACGTAGTTGATAAATATTTAATTAGATCCTGTGATCACCAACAGGTGTATGTCAATGGACTTACAAATCACTTACAGATTCTGAGAATGGTCCAGCTTTTCAGCAATACTTGGTGATATTGTTATAGTGTTTTTGTGGTTGGTAATCATTAGATGGTTTCACAATGGTTGATACATTTTTTTGCGGATGCTAATGAATATCAATCAATCTCCCGTTAAAAATACCTCATCTATTTAAAACAGAACTGTACATCAATTTTGTTCGCTGGATCGCACGGAGGCTTATACAGTTTAAGAATATTAAGAACTGTAACAGGACTGCACATTTGAGTATTTTTAGCGTCATTAACGGAAATGTAAATTGATGATGAATTGTATGATACTTTGTAGCCAGCGTAGAAATGAGTTATCAACTAAAAGATAGTTGGCCTTGTTGATAATTAGACTGCTACAAATCGGACCTTAGTTCTAAGTCAGGTCCGAACCGTTGATGATCTTTAATTGTTCAAGAATGTTTATTGTACAATAGGGATGAAATTTCTTGATTATTTGGGATCTTAATATGACACAAATCTTATTTGAAATTTGAATTTGGTCTAATTCCTAGTCCCTTTTCTTTACGTGCTCTAAGGCTGATCTCAGTGAAAACTTAGTTACATATGATTCCCTTAGGCAGTTTCTTTATTTATTCGTTAAAAGCAACAATTCAACACACATACAGTAATGTTCTCTCAAATCAAACTGAATATATTTATATCGTTAACATCTGGAAACATCATTTGCAACAACTATATTTATGACCCTGATATTTTTTAAATCAATGAATCACGAGAAACGAATGATCCTGAAACGGGTCTTACACAGCATGTATACAAATTATTTACATAACTTTACAATTTAATGCTTATAAAATTGATTTAGCAAAAATTATATGTGACATATGATATGGTGAATGGTGACAGCTCTATTGTGGTTTTTATTTAAAACGGTACTTTAACAAATCTTAAGTTCCTGACAATTACATAAATTGGTATGGTTTGTTTGATATTTCAACACGGTTTCCAGATATTTTATTTGCCAGAGCTCTATAATTGTTTTAAATACAAATACTTATACCACAAAACTGTGCATAATTGTCATGAGGCAATTTTCAAACTACGATAACAATCTATTCACTAATAATGCAATTCTCACAATTATGTCATTATGGGGAACATGCGGATATGGCCATTTAGGGTCCACTTTGACTGCTTAATAATGGGTGTTAAATAAAATCAGTGATCAGGGGAGTAAATATTGAAATGGCCGGCTCGTGATTACATGTTTCCTCACACAAAAAGAAAGCTAATTCAAAACGTGACGCAGAAAGGCAACGATTTTGAGAGTACGCTGGTTCCCATAGCAACCACAGGGGGATCGTGAGCACCAATCAACTTCCTCGTTTCTCATTCCACGTGGAGTCGCCACCAAATCTTGACAACCATTCTTCTTGTTTACTTTGGAAATCTGACCGTGTGTTCAGTTCCCATATTGGATAATCTTAAATCAAAGTGTTTGACAAGACCTGGATTTTTCTAGCTGAAGAAAAAGAATTTAGCCTTTAATTGCCCTTAGAAATGTTTGTTTGTACTTTGTAAGAGGGTGCGTTTTGTAGCGTTATATAGTAAGTTACTGCATACCAATGGCCTCAATGAGCATCTCAATCAGTATTTC
>JAVFBZ010102942.1:0-13602 GCA_032466195.1 Katharina tunicata | reverse complement strand
AAGTAGGCTGAGGTAGTTTAGGTGAAACTATACTGATTTGACAAAACCTGGACTTTTCTAACCGGAGAAAAAGAATTTAGCATTTAATTGCCATTAGAAATGTCTGTTTGTAAGTTGTAAGAGAATGCGTTTTGTAGCGTTATATAGTAAGTTACTGCATACAAATGGCCTCAATGAGCATCTCAATCAGTATTTCAAGTAGGCTGAGGTAGTTTAGGTGAAACTATACTGATTTGACAAAACCTGGACTTTTCTAACCGGAGAAAAAGAATTAAGCATTTAATTGCCATTAGAAATGTTTGTTTGTAAGTTGTAAGAAATGCGTGTTGTAGCGTTATATAGGAAGTTACTGCATACAAATGGCCTCAATGAGCATCTCAATCAGTATTTCAAGTACGCTCAGGTAGACAAGGTTAAACTGGTCATTGAGTAGACTATTGCAATATATGTTGGTAACAATCGATACAAGTATTAAATGCTGAGAAGAGAACACATATTGCCGAAAAACCAGCTGTGACTAGCACAAATTGTGACATTTCTATGATTTTATCTTTTTCAGGAATTTTCAGAAAATAGTCTTCCAATGCACATGTACTGTACTCAGTCAACCCATTCACTAAAACTATAGCTGAACCATTTTTGAAGCACTTTGTACGATTGAAATTACGTTAGGACGTTGTTCACAAACCAACGACACCACGAAGGCACCCTGTTTACAGGTAAAGGTGTTAAACGTCCCCTGGTCTCTGCATTCATTTAACAAAGACGATGTAACCGAGAAGTGTGATCACGAGGTGTTTCCATAGTAGCACGCGTGAGATGTCCTTGCGCCAACTGGTACTTAGCTAGATTACATGCCAGTTGTAGCCTTTCTAATGTCTCTGTGTTCACACCTAATTACTGGACGAGACTCGTCTATAGTCCAACCTGTAACGGCCATGGCAATTCACGAAAGTCTCTTGTGACTGTTGACAGTGTATCTTTATCGACATTACCACAAACCCTATCATGTAGGCTATACTACAAGGACTTTGCTCCAACACTATATCAGCAATTTGCTCTCTCCCAATTGAATAACAACAAGAAATTCCGAGCAGAAATAAGTCAAATTGGGTTATTTAGGGTCTATGAAAAAGACTAAAGATACAACTTAGCTTAGCTAGTAACTTTTCGGTTTTACTTTGATAATATATTTATCACTATTTTGTCTTATCGTACATTTCTACCACAAAATCAATCTTCTATTGGATAAGGCGAAAAAACAAACAAGAAGAAATTATAATTTGTCATTTAAAAAAATCATTTGTTTGATCCACTTGCACATGAATTAGATTTCATTATCAAACCTGTAAACTATGAATTGCCAAGTGATTTCATTCGTGTTAAAATTATTATCGTAAGACGCAACAAGTTTGATAATAAGAAGATTTGGTATGTTATATATACCAGCTACTCAAAGTCCATTAGCTTATCCTCGGATTTACTTACATCAAACTGACAACAACAACTTAACATAATAGAGGCAATCAAAAGTCGGGCTATTTTCCTGGAGATTTAAATACAGTAAACAGTAAAACACATATTCAGATAGTTCAGATAGGCCTGTGAAACATGGCGTCTGATTCACGGGGTAATTATAGCGTGGGGTAAAAGTCGTAAAGGGGACATTTCGTAACCAGGATTCTGAACTGACATTTTATGGGGTAGCTAGCTATCACATGAGAAAATAACGTCTGATTTAAATCCCCTTGTGTTATCAAGTTTTATGTATCCACTGATTCTGAGCCTTAATCTAAATGATGTGATAATATCCCTAATAAAATTACAAAATAGGCTTCTTTCCTAGAAACAAGTACAATAAAAAACACAGGAATACCTTAATTCCGAATTTGACGTACATGATAGATGAGTAAATAAACACGTTTGAATATACAGTCCATCAATAAGTGTCAAGGAGCATGTTTACAAAATACGATATTTTGTATTTATGGACATTGTTAGTATTGGGCTGAAAACTGACTCATAGTTGAGTGTTTTCCACAGATCTGGGGGAAAGTCGGCAAGAAAAAAGGCGCTTAATGAATGCATTTATCAAACGGTAGAGTGATTCGAACTTCATGGATAGCAAATTAACGCCATTATTAGGCTTTGCGAGCTCTCGATCCGGTGATCTGTTATACAAAAAAGTGGCAATCGGCATCAGGAACGGACAACCACGAACCAAGAAAAAAGACTCCCGAGTCGGTCATTTGTTCTTGTCAAAATGTGGACAATAAACAGGCCGGAATGTAAAAAGGGCGCTGAACTAATCATGTGTTTTCAAAGCCACAGCGACAAAAGAGATTCAGAGAAAACACGATGTCGTTAACATTTCATCTGATCTTTTCTTCTTTTCATAGCTAACTTCGATTAAAGCACAACCAGACAAAGGGGGCTTCACAAATAATATAAGCAGTGAACCATAATTGAAAGTGCGTCTATACAACCAGAACTGTAGATACATTTGTAGGAGGATGGTCGGTGAGAAATGTGGGACGGAAGCTAGAGTCAGATCATTCAAAGCAAATTATTGGGCGTCAATAATTGTGTTGCCTAGCATGGCTGACGAGTCGAGATATGAAGAGTTATCATGACATAAATCCGATCTGAGATGAACTATGGTTCGTCTTTTGGGGAGGGAACATATGGCAATAAAGTGCTATTTCCAGAACAAACATGTCGAAAGTCTTTAATATTTCATGAGCACATTTTTCAAGACGTATTTCTTTAAGCGACGAAAGGGCCGTGGAAAAAGCTCTATGACTGATGGAGACATTATCTGGGCTGGAAGGGGTCTCTAATTGCCGAGTAGAAGGCCATTATTGCCAGCGAACAGCAATACTACAGCGGTGGAGAAACCTTCTAAAACATTAATACCAATGCATTTGTAGAGATGCTGGACGAAAAAAAAGACTTGATATCGTAAGCAGCAAACAAGCACAAAAAGACTTCTTGGAACAGATTTAGCAATTCTAGAAGAGCTGTTGAAATTAGTTTTCTCGATCTAATTGGGACACAATTTTAGTATTTGGAACGAAGTTGTTAAAATGCTCTAATGAGTTTATAATTAGTTTATTACATTCTAACCTGACCGAAGCTTCTCTGGTTTTCTTCGAAATCAGCCCTCAACGAAATTAAGCTCAATTTGTGAGGTTTCCAGAATGTAACTCGCGCCTCTTAACAAAGAAACCTTAAAGAAGATCACTTCCCTGAAGATTATTTCCACAGACGTTCGAAACTGCTGCCAGTTACGTTATTAGTTTGTCTAACGTTCCGAGTTTGTCTTACGTTACCAGTTTGTCTAAAACTAAGCAAAAATAACGCGACAAAAATCATTTTGTACACTAGGTTTCGGATAAGACTTAATCCGTCATCAGGTATATACATGTATGGCAACTGTTATACCTGACGATGGAGTATGTCTTATCCGGAGGCTTGTATACTAAAGTATCAACATGTACAAAATGATTTTTGTCGTGTTATTTTTGCGTAGTTTTATCAAACCACCCCATACCCGCATCTACTCAGTTTGTCTAACGTTCCGAATTTGCCTTTCCGTTACTTGTTTGTCTTGCGTACGTCATTAGTTTGTCTAACGTAACTAGTTTGTTTTATCTTACTACCTTGTTTTACGTTACTAGAATAAGAGAAACTCCGAACAAGGAAGTCATGCTGGTAGAGATAATATATTTCGGCTTTATTAAGCCATCATCAGTTAAACATATACAAAGGGTAAAAGACTAGCAGAGTATAGCACACTACATACACAGTAATAAACTTGCCTTGTCTTACGTAAGTATTTCGTTACTAGATTGTCTTACGTTACTACTTTTTCCAACGCTACTATAGATTGTCTTAAGTTACTAGTTTGTATTACGTTCCTAGTCTGTCTAACCTTACTAGTTTGTATTTCGTTATAGTTTGCCTTCCGTTCCTAGTTTGTATTACGTTCCTAGTCTGTCTAACCTTACTAGTTTGTATTTCGTTATAGTTTGCCTTCCGTTCCTATTTTGCCTTCCGTTACTAGTTTGTATTTCGTTACTAGTTTGCCTTCCGTTCCTAGTTTGCCTTCCGTTCCTAGTTTGCCTTCCGTTACTAGTTTGTATTTCGTTACTAGTTTGTCTTTCGTTACTAGGTTTCTTACTGGACTAGTTTGTCTAACTTTATTACCTTACGTTACTAGTTTGTATCACTATCTTTGACAAGCTCTTGGCATAGGAGTAGTTAAGTACCCTTTCAATTCGACTTTTGAAATGCTGATATTATAATATAAATAAGAAGACTGATTGATAGTGAATTATTGAAATAATGATATTTTTTTATTATTTGACGTTACTCCTACCATTTCCATTAACATTGTTCAAATTGGTATTTTTGTTTCTTGCCGTTTACATGCTGTCATACTTAAGGCCGGTGGAACATTATTATTCCAACGAAGTTAATATCATGAAGTGACTTCATATTATCTAGTTGTACTGAATCGCTACCTACTAATGAAATACACTAAGTGAAATACCATTGAGCACGCCGTTAAATACCAATCAATTAATCCCTACCACAGGTTGGGAGTAGGTAATTCAATACTGCTATAAACATTGCACATTTATTATATATATGAATAATTGGCCTCTTGTCAGCTTTTAACTGGATTTAGCTGGATTAAATTAATCAAACATAATAAGAGGTTATTATCGAAATAATCATTTGCCGCAAGTTTCAGTTTTTATTGATAAACTTTTGATACATTTCAATTATAACATGGTGATAAACGTGTTAAAAACACCAGGGATAAGAAACGATACACCTTTCGCGCGCAAATGCCAGATATACTCGTTTATCTATCTCGGTCAACTGTATACATATGATATACACATTTCGCTGTGAAACGACATGAGTTTACAAAATAGTTGTATAGAATTGCCTGTGGTTCATTATCTATCTAGAACAGCTGGTGCTGCATCCAAAATACATAAAACATATCTTTGTGCTGAAAATTCTCAATCAATTGACGGTTACGCCTACTTTACAAAAAACACAGAAAGGGGCGGGGCGTTAAACTGCATCAAATTTCGGAGCTGTTGGTGGGCTTTTCTATCTTACAGAGAAAGCGGAAATCTTCTTTTTGCATCAAACAACGCGTCCAGATGTTTAAGTTACATTACTAAATTAGCATTCAGTTAAATGCTTACCACTGATACGCCATGTACTCAATACTCTTTGTATAGGCAAATCTAAACATGGCATTCAAGCTGGTTGAAAAATCGACTAAACAATACTGCTACTCTGTTTTGTACAATTATACATACCACCAAAACAAGACTACACGATAGAAACGTCAATAAAAACTATGATTGTTTCAATCCTATGGCACCATATGTTTTGTGGTCTTTTACAGGAACAATTGGACAATTGAATTAAGGTCGATAGGACAAATAATGTTGTCAATAGGACGATTCGGGTTGAAATAAAAGAGATTTTCAAACACACAGCATTCTAGTGGTGCTACATTTACATAGTTGTGGCAGTCCTCGAGATCTTAAAACGGACGCTCTTGGGCATGTGACAGCAAACAAGAGTCCACTTCATATAACAATAACGCAAAAGGAGCACTCCATAAAGTATCGAACCGTAATATCAATATTGTGGCTGACGATGTTTACATATTTCAATACCCGCTGTGACATAACTATTCTCTCTATACACATGTATCATGCTTGGAAGATCAAAGCCTTTCCATTAACCAAATATCTGCAGAAGCAATAAAATAAATTTAGATAAAATATTCTTTTAATGAAGACACATGTTGCAACCATATAATGGAGTTTATTTAGATAAACGTTTTAGATAACATGTTGTCAATATAAACGTTTTAGATAATATTTCCTCAATATAAACGTTTTAGATAACATTTCGTCATTGTAAACGATTAAGATAATATTTCATCAATATTCTTAATTAGAACCGAAATCAGTTGTTGTTTAAATGCTCCTTAAAATCATTGCCTACAAGGGTGGCATTTTATCAGGTTTAACAGTTCCAATGCGAAAATGACACTCTGGCTAAGGGCGATATGTTTTGAACTTACATTCAAGCTGCCAAAATAAACACTGGATGAACATTATCTTTCCAACATAGCGAACATTTAAAGTGACTTAATACGCAACAAAGTAAGTCACGGCACATCCTCAAAAATAATAAAAATGTTTATATTCCAATATATATATCTATTTTTTAAAATAGTTTCTCAATCTATTTTCAATTAAAGGAAGCGGTGAAGGAGTTTGCCATCTATGACGCTACATTTTTAGATTGTGTGAGATCCGCTGTTTTGTTGTTGTTGGAATACAATGCCTTCAATTTGATGAAATACCCTTACACAGGGCGTTAAAACCCAAACAATCAATCAGCCCAATGGGAAATTAGCTTCATTTCGCATTAATCCTTAACACCGCTGCAACCACCGCGACACAATAATAGTAATACTTTGAAAGTTCTAAGGTGCCATTTGATAAAGATAGTGCATTATCAAATGTTTATGTCTTGTAACGATAAAGTTGTTACTGATAAATAATGCGATTATTAAGCGATACATTTTCAAATGTATTTTGTTTTCGGATGATGTACTTTCTACAAACCACATTCGGTAAAGCGAAACGTGTATCTAGTATCAAAGCAAAGGGCCTTTCCCTTTAACAAATTTGATTTCACATTAAGAATAGCAATCATTTGTAATTTATTATCAATTATGAACTTTATGTCGCATTGACACGTGACACAAGAAGGGACCATAAAAACAGGCCTCGTTAATCTATCTCGTGTGTCAAGAACGTTTACAATCATTCGCTAGAGTCGTATTCATTTGAGGCCACTATAAAAAGCCAGCATCCCCTATAATGTTTCCAGGCTGTATTGGCAGGAAACACAATATCTTTACAAAATCTAATATTTTGCCACCGCTATTGAATCAAGGCATTGTTGACCGGGAAAAACTCATTTCATTCACGTAGGGACGCCAGGCTATTTGATCAAAAACGCTAAAATACTATTTGTCTCCAATATCAGGGGATTAGTAGAGCCCAAAGCCCCCACAACGATCTTATATGCAAAGTATAATCTTCCAGACAATTGTGGATTTGTAGAGATTGGGCCAAATTAATTGCAAGCATGACAGGGTTCAACTGGGAACAAATTCATCAACAAGCTTATACTCGAACCACGTTAAAGGCTTTGCGTAAAAAAACCCTCCGTAAACGCAAGACAATCCCGACCGTTTTCTCCAGTTTCAATTTCCAGCGGAATAAGGTAAGCTTCCCATTTCAGGCGGACGTTATCGACTGATTGAGATGATGGCTTTGATTAGTGAAGGATTCCAGCAATTTAATTACTATCGAATTGTCATGAACACCAAAAAGCTAATTGCATTGGGTTTTCTGCTCGTTAATCACTTGTCTACAGAAATGCCACATGGATCTGTTCCAAATCCAGACAAGTCCATTCATCCATATCCCTTCGAACAAACATGGTTTCATTCGACTTGAAAGTCATGTAGAAGAACGATAACATTACGTTAAAGAAACGGATGATCCATATAGAAGGTACAGACATTTGTGCTTTAACATTGAAGTTACTACAATTAAATATACAATTACAGTGTTTTTAGAAAAATTTAGTAGTTGACGAAAAATATACAGTAAAATACATTTTCCCTCAGCGTCTCGTTTATCTGGTTAGTGACGTAATAAATAAGAACAAAATATTCATATATAGGCATGTTGATTAAATAGGTTCAACTACTTATATAATCAAGAGTGACGTTGTTCACTGCACCAAAAAGCATCACGACTAATAACAAAGACGCTGTCATCCATATATACCTTAAATTCATCAATAGAACAGTTGAGCATAAACAAGGAAATGTATTCATTGCACTTGATATCGACCAAAGAACAGATCCATGCATTACAAAAATCGAAGAAGCGATATATTTACTATACTTACCCAAAACTCTACACCCAATTAAGAAAACCACACAGAAATCATAGGTGAGAACAAAAGTTTAAAATTCATTATTGGAATTTAAAAATAACAAAACAAACCTATACACATAAAGCATTAGTTGTTAATGATTGTTTACTATGGAATATTGATTCAAGATGAAGGTGTGCTTTTTTTGGGGAATCTGGGGGGGGGGGGGAGGTTAACGCTGCAAGACATAATTGTATCCACAATGCACAGCAAGGCAAGATGTGTGCGTGCATAAAGAAATGAATTTAAAACGTATAATATGTCGTTCCTTACCGACTTTACAGACAATAGTTAACATATATACCAGTTTCTTGGGAATATAAAGAAATGCAATACAGTCCTTGGAAATTTGACCTCCACAATTTAAGTAGAAAAGAAGCTGGAAATCTGATTTGAATAGAATTTATTTCATTTGAGGTGTACGCCTTACATACATATACTGTACCTATATAAATATACTATCTATACTGTATAAATGGAAATGCTTTCAAAGCTGTTAATTAGATTTTGGGTTTAATATGTTTTAATTTTTATATATACTAAATTGGTGGGCCCAGTTGATCAATACATCGATTGATTGATTGATTGATTAACTAATCGATCGATCGATTGATTAGTATTTAACGCCGTGGTCAAGGGTGTCATCCACTTATGACTCCGATTTGAATTTTTCTAGTCGGCTTATGACTACGAGAGGAGATTAGGACTTCCCGATGGGGTATTACACTCCCTGAAGAGGCTATCCCAGCATCTATCTGTTAATCCGTTTAGATAATTCAGTGAACACTTCTATTTCAAGTACTTTTTACCCAGTGTCTTTGGAGAAAAGTTCAGAAACTATAGGCCTGTCATCAGACTACAAGACAAAGATTGAGCTTTAGCCAATGTTGATGATGTTTTCTTGGAAGTCATGGCTCATATACCAGACCGCGCAGCATCTTTTGCTGATAACATGGTGGAAACTTAGGGATTATTCCTACCCTCTATCTGGAGCCACAATGATATATGGACAGAGAACAACTAATCATCTGAAAGGCTGGCACAACAAACTAGCGCGTGTGTCTAATAAGGCTCACCCAAACATATATGAATTAATATATAGCTCGAACAAGCTATAATGAAGTAAAAATACTACAGCTGGAGGGCGGGGCAGAGCCACATAAAAAGAAAATGAAATATCGCAGAGTGTTACACCAGTTCGAAGACATGAAGCAAAGGCTTGCGAAAAGGGAATATTCACCTAAGCACTACGCTTGCCTTTGTTCCAATATGCTATCATTTTAACTTTTCGTTTATATTTTCTGTTCATCCGTATAATTTATTTCTAACATTTCTATTTATTTACTGTTGTAGGGTGCAAAACGTGTACAGCAGTCATTAGTGTTCTTCTTTGTTGAACAACCCCAACCCGCAGAGTTAATCCCGTGAGTTTTTCTCGGAGTCCACTTATGCCTACGAAATATTTTCCTCAATAAGGCTAAATCTAAATTTTCAAATCGTAGTCATAAGTGGACATAACCGTGGTCAACAGTAGGTCTTTACCACTTACAAGACGGCTGTGTATTCTAACTGTAAGTAGGGACAACAACACACTCAAATAATGTAAATTCATATCAAATGTTAATCAGTTGAGAAGATCATAATTTTCCTCCAGTGCTAAGAATGACAGCATGAGTATAAGCTCGAACATACAACTCATCACCTTCGCTAGCCAAGAGTTTTACTCTGACGTACTCTACACTCTACATTATAACCCTTGGCGGATCGAGTGTATAAAACCAGAATATATAAAACCACAACTGATTGGTTGCCTCGGAACTTGTAGGCACCAATCAGATCAAACATTACGGGAATACTCCACTCTAGCCGCAATGGATGGGATTGTTAATAATGACAATTGCAGGACTGCCTGTGATGTGTTTTTGTTTTTTGTCTTCAAAAAGGCGATACGGTAAATGTTTTCGGAGCGTTACGGATATGTGTTCGTTTTCTGTCAACTTTCGAATACTGTTCATCACATAACATTACGGAAACAATACACATGCGTGTCGAGGCGGATGAAGAAGTATTGCAAGAAGTTTAATGTTTTTGTCGTAAAATTTTCTCTCTCTGCTTTTTGCTTAGTGACACAGATCTTTAACGTTCGTCGCCACAGTTTTACATACGCCGACTCCTCACAACAATAACTGAAGTGACAGACCATTAAACCGGTACCTTGATTTCTAAATTATCATAATTTAGCATGATGACGCTGTATATAAAAGTTGTATGACGTTTACTCAAGAATCGATGGCGTTGTATCGTCTTTAATCAATGTGTGGGATCGTTTCCATCCCGAACTTAATGTCAATGTCGACGAACGTTGACGTGTATCATCTTTAATCGAAGTATATAGACGTTTCTATCCCGAACCCCGTCTTAATGTCGACGAACGTTGACGTGTATCATCTGAAATCGAAGTCTGGAGCCGTTTCTATCCCGAACCCCGTCTTAATGTTGACGAACGTTGACGTGTATCATCTTTAAAAGTGTGGAGTCGTTTCTATCCAGAACCCCGTCTTAATTTCGACGAACGTTGACGTGTATCATCTTCAATCGATGTCTGGAGTCGTTTCTATCCCGAACCCCGTCTTAATGTCGACGAACGTTGACGTGTATCATTTTTAATCGAAGTCTGGAGTCGTTTCTCTCCCGAACCCCGTCTCAATGTCGACGAACGTTGACGTGTATATCATCTTTAATCGAGGTCTGGAGTCATTTCTATCCCGAACCCGTCTCAATGTCGACGAACGTTGACGTCTATCATCTTTAATCGAGGTCTGGAGTCATTTCTATCCCGAACCCGTCTCAATGTCGACGAACGTTGACGTCTATCATCTTTAATCGAGGTCTTGAGTCATTTCTATCCCTAACCCGTCTCAATGTCGACGAACGTTGACGTCTATCATCTTTAATCGGGGTCTGGAATCGTTTCTATCCCGAACCCCGTCGACGAACGTTAATGTATATCATTTTAAATCGAGATCTGGAGTCTTTTTTTATCCCGAACCCCGTCTCAATGTCGAGGAATGTTATTGCAATTTCTGAATATGTATTGCCCATGCATGTCTTTGGACCAACTTCAACAAAAAATGCTTGCGAAACCTTGATGTTTGTTAAATCAACGCGTACGTTGACGTCTATCATCTGTAATCAAAGTCTGGAGCCGTTTCTATCCTGAACCCCATGCACCTCAATGTCGACCAACGATTTCATTTTTGAATATGCATTGTCAAAGTTTTTGGACCAACTTCAACAAAACATGTTTGCGAAACCTTAATGTTTGTTAAATCAACGTGTTTATATGGCTTTTCGGTTTGGTTGATTAATTGACTTATTGGGGTTTTCATCTTATCTAATGTCATTTCACTTATATGACGGTGTGCCAGGCCAATGTGTGAAGGAAACCACCCTCGACGACACCGGAAACTGACAGAGACACCACTGGATAAAGACAGGACTCATTGTGCCACTCATAGCTCCTTCCAGAATGCTGTTGCGCAGTCGATGGTATACCAGACTCCCATTTATTCATTAGGCGGAACAGCTTGCGGCATACTTTAGTCTTATTCTATAGACAATTCACACAAAGAGTGTTTACTATATGCTGTGTACTTGGAGCATAATATTATAATATAATCTCTTGATTTATGTTTGTTTGTTTTGTTGGGGTTAACGCCGTAATACAGGTTACTTATATGACTGCTGCAGCCCAATCGGTGAAGGAAACCACCGTAAACGACGTTGGCAACATGCAAGAGAGGAAAAGACACCAACATAACATTAACAAAACAGGAAACCACAACAAATCGTCTTCCTGATGCATCTTGGCCCAGAGAGTACCAGGACACAGGAGGATCCCACCCAACAACCCGCTTCTTGATGTAAAAGGCCTAAGGACTGGAAGTCTGAAATAAAGATTATTATAATTGTTACTATTACGATTGTTACAAAAGTGTTTATCTTCAAGTGTAATGAATATAAGTCATTTTATTCCCCTAGTTAAGGCTAAGATTTACAAGAGGTATTGTTACGTTCATTTGATGAAGTTCAGAGGTAACACACTCTGCTTACGTTATGAGTGGAAATTACTTCATTGATTTGTTTGTAAACACAGAGCACGTGTGGACATTCTGCCATGTGTAAAGCAAATGTCATTGGTTATTGCTAGGAATGCGCGAGCCCTCGTCTCGTGGGATTAATTCATTGAGAAAATTAGGTCTGTTACGGGTCATGTCAAAGGCTACATCTCCTTTACAACGTTTGTTATAAACTGCAGGTTTATTTTTCTAGGCCAGTACACTTAATTTGGCACACTGACACACTGACCGACAGACTGCAGACGCAAGGGATTCCCCAGCATTTCTGTTGGTGCATGTAGCCTCAATTTGTTGTGACGGCAGCGAACACGGCGAAGCATGGAAGGCGGCCTAGAATCGACCCTGTGACCTGGATAGTGTAACCCATAACGGTACTTGCTTCATTCACGGCAAAGACTTCCACCACGCATCAATGAAAACGACTCTCAGCTGGCAAAAAAATCATCCTAAGCTACATTTCACTATAAACGATTTGACTCCATTCCGGTCATCTTAACCCAACCTACTTGAACCGGGTCAGCATACATTAGGCGCATGAGCGTTGCAGGCTGATTTACTAGTAAACAGAAGCATGTAGGTGACATATATTTACAGTAGAGTTTAGGCGCTTCGTTAGTGTGTCGATTAGCTTACAATAATTAAAGAACAAAAAGTAGGACAATGACTTACGTCGGAACAGATCATATAGCAGACTCCAACGTAGCAAATCAGGTTACTTTGGTCTCCGCTATGGTCTATGGTCATTCAATTCTACGGTCATTTAAAACTATGGCCATTCAATTCTACCGTTATTCAAAACTATGGTCATTCAATTCTACGGCCATTCAAAACTATGTTCATTCAATATCTACGGTCATTCAAAACTATGGTCATTTAATTCTACGGTCATTCAAAATTATAGCCATTCAATTGTACGGTCATTCAAAACTATAGTAATTCAATTCTACGGCATTCAAATCTATGGTAATTCAATTCTACGGTCATTCAAAACTATGTTCATTCAATTCCGCTCAATTGTTGACAAATTGAACTCAATGCTTTTTATTTTTGGACGTAAAACGGTATCCTTGATCAAAAAGTTCAGAGGGGATGTTTTGGAGTGTTCAGATTCTTTTAATTTGAATCGCCTTTGATGCAGCTAAACGACTCCAAAAATATCCCTCTCTGATCTTTTATTGTTCTTTCTACTGAACGTTTAGAGCCGAAGCAATCTTGTAATTCATTTATTCATATGAAGCAACACAAAACTATTTATTTATTCGACGTCCGGGCACCAGCTATCAGGTCGATGCCTTCTCCATGGTGTCTATCAAATGTGGCAAAGCAGAGTTTAAAAAAACACCGGTATGGGTTTGTTTAATTGGTTTAACTTTGTTAAAAAAGGTTTTCATTTATATAT